>BRDA01005205.1:45089-60993 GCA_036984385.1 Crenuchus spilurus
TTAATATTTTGCTGTTTTCAGTCAGTCGGATTTGGACCAAATTTAGCCCAAAAATAAAGTTTAATATTTAGCTGTTTTCAGTCAGTTGGATTTGGACCAAATTTAGCCCAAAAAAAGAAGTTTAATATTTAGCTGTTTTCAGTCATCGGATTTGGACCAAATTTTGCCCAACATGGTATCTTTCTGACCACATTTAGCCCAAATACAGACAAGAAAATAATATGATTGATGCAATAAGATTAATGCAGAAGTTGTGGGCAGTCCCAAATGAGCCATTCTGAACATAATTACAGCTGTTAAAAACCTGATGTATGTTTGTTTGTATGTATGTATGTACTGTGACGTCTTTGTGAAGGAGAAACCGTTTGCTTTAGACAAGTATAGAAATACCGACACCAGCTCCAATAGCAGCAACACAGGCCAGTGAGGGATGATATACAGCTGAGCCTGAACCCTCACACACACCTCCTATCCATCCGAACCGTATTTACAGTGAAAGTCTCTGTTTACTGAGAGCGGCGTCTTCCGCGCGTCCACAGCCCAAGGAGCCAGTAGCGCTACAATATGTTTAAATCCTATACAGATCACTTGTGATGTCACTGCTCTTTCACATTTATCTGTATTTTCCTCCTGTTTTATGACAGACACACACACGCACACACACACACAAAATACGAATTTGGGGTGATAGCAGTGTAGAACTCCCAGAGTAACTTGTGACTGATGGGTCATTAAAAATTCAGAAGTCAAAGCTTGCAGGTGATTTGATGAGGAGGAGGAGGAGGGCGGGGCAAGTAGGAGGAGGGCGGGCGCTTGTTTTGAAAAACTGACAAGATTAACGGACCAGATAACGGACAACACTAACGTACATTAGATAGAAACAACCGACACACTTGAACTGGTAAGTGAAATAATAATAATTTATATTTAAAAAACCCAGAAATGTTTGTTTGACTTAATTTTAATGAAGCTAATCATTTACAAGGTTAAGTTTCCAGCAGCTAATGTTCAGGCCAAATTAGCTTGTCAGTGTTAGCCTAGCTAGCATGTTGTAGTGGAGCTGAGTTAAACACACTTTTCTGAGGCTCAAACTGGGTTTGTAATGTGAATTGGTCTGTTAGCTGGGTTTGTAATGTGAATTCGTCTGTTTCGATGGCACAGACAGGTGGTGTGTGTTGTTTTTGTAGGGTAACATTAAGCTGAAGCTAGGTTTCCCTTAGAAATCCTCACACAAAATTAACTTGTCAGTGTTAGCCTAGCTAGCATGTTGTAGGCTACTGATAGGCCAGTGCTGTGTTCCTAACTGACTAATGACAGCAGGTGCTTGTTTGTTGTGGTCCAATTATTTTATATTTTATGATCTACAGAAAACCCACAGACACATCAGACGTCTTGGCAGAGTGAAAAGCAGAACAAATGAATGTAATGCACTGATTAATTACCTCCAACAATGTTTATTCAAAATATATGCCTCACTCATACAATCAGACATACCTTACATTTCTGCAATTAATTCATTATATTCTACCCCCTGTACCTTTAACACTGACACTATATGATGTACAAATGCTCATGTGATGAATATCACAACATTCAACACTGTATGTGCACATTAGCGTTTACATCTTCTAAGATGTGAGGTGTTCAGGTAAAGAAACGTCTACCCAGAAGCTACATTTACAGGTTACATCAGACATCATCAATCAGCCAAGACATGTTTTGAATGATTGCTTCTTTAGTTTAGAACTGCAAGGAGCTGCAAGGCTAACATTGCTAACAAACAATAGAACTCAATATTCACCTAAATTAGCCAAGTTGTTTGTCTGCATGAGGAAATGGTTACTGATGGCAAATTGTTTGCTGGATTCTCCTACGGTCCTCACCAGATCAGCTGCCAATCAGTGTTCACCTATATCTACCTCTGCCAACCTCTGACCCTCATCATCACACACCACCATCAATTACACTGAAGTAGAAATGGAATCCTGCTAGTAATAATGATTTATTTTGACCACAGATGGACGCAGTTATCACTATAATTAATGTTATTATTGTTTTACAGTATAGCACAGTGTCAGACTTAGCTGATGATGTAAATTTCTATCAGTGGTTTGATCAGAGAAAGATGGTTTTTCTTTGTGAGTCTTGGTTCCTCCCAAGGTTTCTTCCTCCAGCCTCAGTGGAGTTTTTCCTTGACACTTCCGCCTTTGGCTCGCTCGCATTGGGTTTTGATTCAAATTGTCTTATGCTAATTATGTAAAGCTGCTTTGTGACAGTTTGATTGATGGATTGATTGCATGTAGTCTTAATAGGTTGTGAGAAGCTGATATTATAATAAAATATGCAGCTATAGCCCAGGCTTTTCTGTCAAATTACATCACCAACACTCACTCAACCACATTCAGATCTCATTTCAACTCTAACAAGTCAAATGTGGTTTAGGTCACAAAACTAAGAGTTTTGGTGATGTATTTTGACTGAGATATTTAGGTGACTATTGCATTCTAGTGTTTGTTAGCATCACAGCTCTTGTTTCTAAACTAAAAAAAACAAAATTTGGACTCCATAAATGTCTCCGCTGATCAATTAAATCTGTATAAATGTGATTTTCAGTTAATACTTTCTGGACATTTGGCTGAAAATGGCTTATTTTTCCTTAAAATGAAAAGAGGCGACACGCTAGTCTGAGTTTGAGCTCAGTAACTGAATTAAAGCTGCCTGATGCAGGTGAGCCAGTGTGTCAAATGGTTTTCAGAGCACTTTATGATCTGTATGACACAAAGAGGAATGATGATAAATACTGTATTTGATTTTTTCTAAAACATTCTTCACAGCGCACAAGCAGATACAGTACAGACAGGAGCAGCCTGTAATGACGTGGATATGAATAGAGACAGTCACATCACTCTTAAATCAATGCATTTAACATGGCAGCACCAGGGTGACAGAGTCATTTTATGCATCTCTTCTCTTGATGATGAGAGGACCTATGTTGTCTCCAGTCTCCTCGTTGTGTTTGGTGTGCGCCCCATCGCAGTAAGGGAACTGTCAGGGAGGAAACAGAGGAACAAAACAAACACTTATCAGTCTGTTCTATGGATGTAACAAGTTCATCAATCTTAAGATGATCATTATTGATACTTATACAGTATAAATAAAGTCCATATAAAACTATTGGCACTGAGCATGCATTCACTGTGCCAGTGGGGCCTTAGTCACCAAGGAGGCCAATGTGAGTGGGTGGGTTTGGAACACTGGACTTCACTGAAATTTCTAGAGGCATCATAGGCTTAATTCAACAAAACATGATGCTACATGATGATGTTAAGCTCTGGGGTGTTTAGTTGAAATAGAGCATTATGTGCAACGCCAATGAAAACAGGATTTTTGTCATTTTTGATTACAGGGTCCTATCCAGTATATTTTCATCTGATACAACTCTCCATAGTTCAGTGCAAACAATATGGTTGCATACAGAAACCAATCACACTGAAATTCACTGAAAAGCAGAGTTTTAGGACTATTTTACGCTGAAATCTTCGAAGTTCTTACAAGCACATAGTTTCTGAATTGTTCAGACCTCAATCAGAGACCAAGTTACGAGCTTTTAAACTTGACTGACTTTGAAAAGAACTGTGGTTCATCTATGTGTTCATACAGCCCGTCATTCCAAATGTCTTATTTTTGTTGTCGCATAGACTGTGCGTGATTGGCTGTTGCTTCTCACCGGTGTGTGTGGTTGAGTTCTAAGTGTGTAAATGATTGTGTTGATTGTAACAGTATTAGAAAGATGCTATATAAGTGTAAGGTTCAAAGTTTTTCATAAGAAAACTGATAATACGTACAAGTTCTATGTATATATATATAAATATAAAATAACTAATGCTGGCATAGTTACTTGATTAAACTTGAAAATAGTGATGAATCATATTTCTTGATTGATTGCTTAATTGATTGATTGCTGACAATGTATTTATTTTTATTTTTACCCCTGATTTTCTCCCTAATGTACTTTAGTGGCTAATTATCCCTCCCCTTTGATCAACTCTCCCTATCACGATCACACGTAATGTCCCTGACTTTTGGAAGGGGGCAGACGAGCACAAGCCTTATCCAATACCAGTGAAGTCAAGCCCCTTTTTTCTGAAGTGCTGGCGATACATTGCCGCCAGGCAGCTAGCGCTCTCTGAGGAAAGCGCAAATCCCCAGTTCTGATGGATCGCCTGGTAGACGCCTGATTGTTTATAGTGCGAGGGAGACTGCACCATTCTGCCCACCCAAAGAGAGAGCACGGCCAATTCTGCGCTCTCGATGCCCCGCCTGTCCATCGTAAGCAGCATGATCGGGATTTGAACTTGCGGTCCTCAGATCATAGTGGCAGCGCCTTAGTCCGCTGAGCCACTCGGGGCCTGACAATGTATATTTTAAACTCGGTTACTTGTCTATATTTGAAACAATAGTCATCAAACGTCACCTGGCAGGTATTCAAATCCTTATACACCAAACTAATCTTTAGAACACCAAAATAACCTAGAGTCCCATTTTCTTTATAAGCAATTAACCATGTTTTCACCAAAAATGTACAGCCACCTTAAAATTCACTATAGCTCACCCAGAATGTCCCCCTACTGCACGACCCACCTTCTTGGACCTCCAGCAGCGGCAGTAGACAGCCTTCTTTCCGATGTCCTCGATGTCGAAGCTGTGGACCACTTTGGCGCTGTCTTTATTGTGGTCCAGGTTCACTTTGCCTTTGGAGCAGCTCTGGCTGCTGAAGTACCTGGTGAGCAGGTAGGTTCCAACAGCTGCAGCCACTGCAACAGGAACGACGATGATCAGGTGATCTGTGAACGCACACACCAGCACGCCCTCTGATTTTCATCCCAGAAGCACCCATCTACACAACGTTATTAACCAGCTCCCACTACAATGAGTCAACGACTAAAACTAGGACTCGGCAACAACGTCAAACACTATTCATGTCAAGTTTCAAGAGGAGGTCAGACGTCTCGTTTTCACGTTTTACAAAAACTATTTCCACAATTACATTCATAAACACATCTCTGCTGAAGCTCACAGGGGGGTCGATGCTATTACAGGTAGCAATTACAGTCTGATTGTTTTTCTCTAATTGCCTTTTTCTCCCCACATGTGACATGTGAGAGAGTTGTGACCAGAGAATATAACAAGAAATAATAGTATTTAAGTAGGGCTGTCATGTTAACATGGCTAAGACTTTCCAAGCTGTGTTATATAATGTTCATTGTTATCGAGAGTAAATTCAGTCTTAAAGGGGCAGAACACCTTAAAGTCTAAAGCTAATCTAAGCACCTGTTGGTTTGTAGACATTCCCAAAATATTTTTTCTCCTGTGACTGTTAAAGAAATTGATTTATTATGGTTGCGCATAAGTGAAGCATCATTCCAACTCCAACAACACTGTCCCAACTCCAGACTCTTCAGTCTGATTGTGTGATCTGGGCTTGTATTATGAATTTTCATTGGTTTTCCTAAAAACTTCATTCAAATACAGATTTTTGGTCCCATTGGAATGTGGCCCTAAACTTTTGTCTCAGCATTTGAAATGCCTCTAGAAATCACATTTTTTAACTAGAAGCACCAATTTTTAAAAAAAATCATAGATCTAATAGCATAGATTTATGATTTTCCTTTTCAGCCAAATCCAACTTATGGATTTAGTAACATTTCCGTATGTTGTTTCCGCACAAAAAATGAATGTTGGAATGTTCGGAGTGATGATGTCACAAGGATGACATTTAAATTCCAACTTCCAAATTCTCACACATGCAGGAGCCGCCCCAGCGCCATCAGCTGCTGTCTGACCTGCTCCTCTTACATTACTTATCAATACAGCCTGTAAAGACGAATTATAACATCAGCAACACCTTAGCAACCATCTTGGGCACCATAGCAACCACCTGAAATACCATAGCAACATCTTAGCAACCACCATAGCAACTGCTATGAACATCTTAGAAACCACCTAACAACACCTTAGCAACACCATAGCAATCACCACAGATACCATAGCAACACCGTAAGCAAGCACCTGGGATACATTAGCGATCGATGTCAGCCATGTTACCTGCGCAACCATCATGCGTTTCTTTCAAGAAATGCACTCTTCTAGTTAATTGATGTCAGTAAAAACTTACTAGTTTTCAAATGTTGGTGAATTGTTCTGTAGAAAAGACAACACTTGATGAAAAAATACTGTATTATTGAATATTCAGAAATATACTTACATACACTTCATTGAAGTGTATTGGCTCTAATTGTGAGACTATGTTCTGCTTTTAAATTGTAATTTGTTCAAGCAAAATGTGATTAATCACAATTATGTACTCAATGTATTGCAATGAATCACAGTTCAACATTTTAGTCATGTGACAGTAAAATATGTAAGAATGAGTAACGTGGTGGTCTTATATAATTGTTATTTGCCTTCTGTAGAGTACAAACAAGCGGTCAAATTATCTGGCTGTGGCTCAAGGAGTCACAGGTTTAAATACCAGCGAATGGCCACTGCCATTGTTGCAGATACGCAATCTAATATTACTCGGGATGAGGTTGCCAAATACATATAAAATGTTCTTGTAGTTGTATGATATGTATTTTGCCCTCAGCTGACATAATTTGCCAGGTTTCTTTATAGGACTTAAACTGACAGATTTATGATCTGTGCTCTGCAGAACAGGTTTCTGCGCTCCCAGCCATCACCAGAGGCAGCTTCACCACATACAGTCATATGCAAACATCTGCAAAACAGGCCTAGTTATGTTTAAAGGTTATGGCACATGTTTTGCAAACAGAAATTGTGCGTTAAAATGTGCAGAAAAACCTCATACACTGTTGTTCTCAGAGGATCCATTAAAAAAAAACAATTGTAGCTGGATGCCTAAAGAACTATTACATAATATAACCACTTTTACAGATTTTACAAAATATCGCTTTTGAAGAAAATAACAAGTGACTAACGTCTGAGAGTAGCACAACAACAGAATTAGTCATATAATTAAAAATGAGCCAAGAATAGCTGCACTGTATTTTCAACCTTAGCTCACTTGTTTACTAATCCAGTCGTGTCACCTTCCGACTATCCTCACATTTCAAAATGTATTCAGTTCAACTGAGCGGCTGCACGTTAGCCTAAAACCACCATGTTCAGTAACGAGCATCAGCTACACTCTTAAAAGTGACGGTTCTTCAAGGGTTCTTTATTAAAGACAATGGTTCTATACAGAACCACGAATATTCAAAGATGAGAATGATGAAAGGGTTCTTCAGACCAATCAGGAATAAGATGTACATGGTTCTATACAGAACTTTCTTGAAAAGGGTTCTATATAGCCCCAAAAAGGGTTCTGCTATTGTTACGATGTCAAACTTGTAATAATAGAGGAACCCTTTTTGGTGCTATACAGAACCGTTTTCAAAAGGCTTCTACGCTCATAAAGTGACAGTTCTTCAAGGTTCTTTAGTAAAGAAAATGGTTCTACATAGAACCATGAACACTCGAAGATGAGACTGATGAAAGGGTTCTTCAGATCTAAGGAAATGTGCTGTAGATGGTTCTATACAGACGTCTTTTGAAAATGGTTGTATGTAGCAGAACAAAAGGGTTCCTCTACAAGCTTCACACCGTAATGATAGCAGAACCCTTTTGGGGGCTATTTAGAACCATTTTCAAAAAGGTTCTGTACAGAACCATCTACAACACTTTCTTCGTCAATGTGAAGAACCCTTTCACCACAGAAAGAGAGTGTTCATGGTTCTGTATAGAACCATTTTATTAACTAAAGAACCCTTGAAGAACCATGTTTTTAAGTGTATATAAAACCATTTACATTACATTCCCCGTCAATCTGAAGAACATTTTCACAGTGCAAGGAACCTTTTGCGTTCTTGGTTCTATATAGAACCATTTTATTTGCTATAGAACCATCCCTTTTAAGAGTGTAGAGGGGTACACAGCCTCCAGCCTTGGGCCGTGGAGCAGTGTTCATTGTAATGGTTGGGTTGAGGGGAGTACCTGACCTCACTAGTGCTCTCACGGCTGAATACAATCAAATTTTCACAGCCATGTTCCATAATCTACTGTAGTGTTATCAGAACAGTGCAAGGCTGTTCCTGCAGTTAAGCAGCACAAGCTCTGTTACCACCCTTGATGAAGAAGAAATGCAGGATGGGTAGGTGTCTACAAACTATGTGTGTTATTTTCCAGCTGTGATTGTTTACTGAGTACGTGTGACTGAAAACTGTAAAGATGAACTCATAATCTGATCAAACCAGCAGGAGCAACCTGCCTTTCTGCCTGACAGTACACAGCGTCTGAATATCTGCACCAGCACATCACCGTGTCCTAAAAAAAGATAACAAAACAACACTGTCATCAATCACTTCAGTCATGTCCTGGGACCTTCTGGTCACAAAATTTAAATTATTGTTGTTCATAATTTAATTCAGGGCGGCTTAGGGGCGGCCCTCTCAGCGAGGGTTCAAGTCCCCATCTGGGTGGAGTTCTCCTCGTGTCTGCGTGGGTTTCCTTCCCCCAGTCCAAAAACAAGGAGGTCAGGTGAATTCGGTACTCTAAATTGTGTGTGTCCACCCAACGATGGGTCAACGCCCTGTCCCAGGCTTGGCTAGGATAGTCTGTAATGCCCTGCCCTGTGCCCAGTGAGGAGTACTAATCACGACCCTGATCGGGATAAAGCGGATGGGATCATTTAATTCAGAACAGTAACCTGTCATTCATTTTAAAGTGACATCTCAAGACTTTTTTGTGTTACTCTTGATCATGGATAATCTTTTGATCCGTGAGCCTGGTGTTACTTTGGCAATGCGGGTGAATGAATTTTGAGGGTGAAGCTTCTAAAGGAGCACTGAAGGGATGGGTGTGATTGTTTTGCCATTCAACAACTATCAACAGAACTCATCACAGAGGTCGCTGGTTCAATCCCCTGAACCGACAGGACACGACTGACGTGCCCTTGAGCAAGGCACCTAACCACCAGTTGCTCCTCGGGCACTGCCTACTGCTCCTGGCACATGTGCTCACTGGGCCTAGTGTTTATGTATATGTTTCACTGAACGAACGGGTTAAACACAGTGGTCACTCATTTACTCTGACTTCAATGTTTACTCAAGATTATGAACCTGCCCGTCCTTCCCCCTGTCCTGTGCACCAGCAGTAACGCCCCCTGTTGCTGATTGGCTGTAATAGTGTTACGTTTCTCGGTGGGAGCCGCTTTGTTTATTTACAGAACTTTTCCACTGAATTAAGATTGAATTGAAATCGTTTTCAGAGACTTTATTGTATTATTATTAAATAAATGATACTTAAATCAAAGTATCTGAACTTTAACAGGTCTCTAAATATATGTTTTAACGGTATTTTGGCAGGTGCTATCTTTAACATTAGCTTAACGTTACATACCGAGCTGCCATTCAAGTAAATAACAACATTTCGATAAACTTTACCTCTAGAGACCCGAAATCCACCGATTGTCGTCGGTTTCGTCAATCCTGAAAGTCCTGATAACCGCAAAGCCATGTTGCTAGAGATTTAGCAGAGCTTCAGTTTCACTGCAAGGTCGACACTCTAACAGTCTGATAAAGACACACTCTCACACACAGGGTTGCCAGATCCCACAATTAGCAGCCAGAAAACCCTCCATACACAAGCACAGGCTTAAACTAACCCCAAAATCTAAAGCATCGTTTTAGGAAGCTATAATTAAAACGCACATGTGTACCCCTATTAAATCTTACTCTTTCCTTCTTTTTAAATGTCATATTTTAATGCATTTTGTATGTTTATGTAAGATAATGAGATGATAAAATATAAGCTATATATGAGGATAAAATATTTATAATTATAAGCTGTCTATCAACATCTCCAACGCTATTTATTCCTTTTCTACTGTTTTAACAGCCATGGTCATTCTTAAATCCGCCAAAATACCTCACCACCTCTGACATTTACCTCTATTCTCAAAATAGCCGTTTAGGGATAGAAACTACCAACCTGGCAACTCTAATGACAGCAACATTCGCGCACACGTCATCGCCGTCTCAACAAATCACCTGAAAGCTTTGCCATAGATGAAGTCGGGGGGCGGGGCCAGCAGTGCCCGCTTGCGTACATTAAAAGAGACTTCCTCAGAAATGAGTTCTGTGCTGGTTAAACATTTAGTTTCTCAGTGAAAATACAGTGAAACGTTAAACATTTTAATGTAAACTCTCATAATTGATATCAATTTCACATAAAGTGGCATATTTCAAGCATTTGTTTTTATTTTACTGTTGACTTACAGCTCAATCTCAAATTATTAAAATAATTAATTTCATGTTTGAGCAAATAACTATTCATACAGCATTATTACAGCAACAAAGGCTTGAAATATGTCACTTTATGTGTAATAAATATGAGTTTACCTTTTTGTATTAACTAATTTTTAAAAAAATCATAATTAATTTTTGAGATGCACTAGTACCAGTGCAACACACTAACACACCACCACCACGCCAGTGTCACTGCAGTACTGAGAATGATCAACCACTCAAATAGTACCTGCTCTGTGATGGTCCTCATCATTGAAGAACAGGTGAAAGGACGATGATAAAGTATACAGAGAAACAGATGGACTACAGCCTGTAACTGTAGAAATACAAAGGGCACCTATATCATATCACACCTATAGGTCAGTGGAGCTAAACATACAATGAGATTCAAGGTATGTGCACATAGTGAGTGGTTACTATCTATCTATCAATCATCATTTACGTTATTAAAGTATTAATATAAAATATTTACAAGTACACTAACATTTTGAACAAAGAAAGCTGCTCAACACATCTATAGTTATGCTTAATAATTTTCAAAAACTGAGTTTTCCACTAATTAAATAATTACAGCAGGGATATCCAATCTTAATCAAACACACCTGAATCTTTTTGGGATCTACTGAATATCAGACTCTGAACTCTTCAGATCTCCAGAACCAAGACTGGGTCTAAATTACAGAATAATCAGCAAAAGATGCATTTCTTAAATACTATAACCAGTAGCTCAAGTGCTAATGTTGCAAACTAACCATCTCTAGTTAGTCTCAATGATTACTTCTTCATCCTTCATTATATTTCTATTAGAGGAGCAGTGGTGCTGATTTTTATTCAATATCATGGCACCTTTAAGACTTCTTGTGCACATAAAGGACCATTGTGACTTCCAACTAGTTCAGCAAATGTGGACATAGTAAAATTCAAAAGTCTCTGCACTAGCTTTAACTGTATTTGGTTCATTCCATGCGGCTGAGTAGCAAAGGGAGAGGACGTTTATTTAAAAAAAATAAATAAATAAATAAAAAAATAACCCCGAGAATTTTGTTGGCTACATTTACTTTCACTTTTTCTTTCTATTTATGTTCACAAAAGTATTGCTCAAATATGTCCCAGATGCTTTTCAGTACCAAATGTCAAACATCAGGATTGAGAACACCTCCATCTGCACACTTCTACTGCCTCCTAAGTGGCGGTGTCACCATTAATTACAGAAAGTAGCAATAAAAAGACACATTTCAGAAGTTAAAGGACAGGCCAGAAGTATCTCTGGATGACTATAGTGCTATAAACCTCCATAGAATTGCCATGTTTAGACTCTATTTAAAACTTTCACACTGAAACTTTTTTACACTCCATATTTAGACAATTTATCCCAACTATTCAACACATTTAAAGCCTCATCAACAAACTGAATTATGAAAAGTTAACTTACAATATTCCAAAGTAAATTGTCGTTTTATATTCAGTAAATGTAAATTGAGATTTCAAGCCTTTTTTTGTTTTAATGTTGATCAGTTTGGCTTATAACTCATCAAAGTCTGAAATCCAGACTCTCAAATTAGAAAATTTCATTTGTTTTAGTAAATTAAGATAAGATAATCCTTTATTAGCCCCACAGCAAAGAAATTCAAAGTGTTACAGCAGCAAATGGACAGTGAAATATTCAGTAATAGAAATTAAAAGAGACTTAGTAAATATTATAAAACATAAAACAAAACTTATCAAAAAGTATTTATAACTAAATATATTGCACTATTCAAACATTAACATTAAAACAATAAAGGGTGGAAATGTCACTTTACATGTAGCAAATGATAAATATGACCATTTACCTTTACACATTCAATTATGATCTCTATCATTTTTGGAGATTAATCGGAATCAACTTAAGAGGAAGTACAAAAAATTAAAACTGACATACCAGGATCAGACTTTAGTAATCATTTTATTACACAGTTTTAATCAACACACAAGGCTCAACGAGCCTGTCAGGAAATTAAATATACAGAAGTTTGTCTGTGAGGAGATGTGTCCTCTCACCCGGGAACCCAATCGAGTCTGTCTCATCCATGTTAGCATCTAATTCAACAAGAGCAGAGGGGGGGAAAATAATGCAGCTAAAATGGAACTAAGAGTTACGGGGGGCAGAAGAAGAAAAACAAAATCCATAACACGTGCTTAACTAAGATTCTGCTTTAAATAACTGGTCCAGAACCTTTGAGAACAGTGAACGAATGTTTGCTGAATTGGTCGTGGCTAAGGGAAGGGGTAGAGAGACAGTCTTGGTTATGGCAAATGGAGGGGAAAAAATTATATTCATAGTATTCAAGTCCTTTAGAATGATCCAGAAGAGAGGACTCACAGGTCTGACATTGTTCCATTAATAACCTGCTATGATTTTAAAAGAATTCCTTATAGATTTTATACAAAAAAAGATAGCCAGCATATACCCCTCCCTCCTGTGCCAAAAGAAAGAACAAAAAAAATAAACCTTTTCCTGATCCAAGATACATTTGGAAGCCCAGGAAAATGGAAATAAATGGAAAAATGTAAAGAACATATCCCTCAAATCTCCACTATAGTCACAAAATGGGGAAAAATGTCCCTCCCTCCCCAGTGCTTAAAAATAAGGAATGCTTTTTGAGAATCGAGAACATTTTCAACTGCAAAAATTGAGACTGGCTGACCCTAAGCAGCGGGCATGTCACCATAGCAACGGAGACGGTAAAGCAAGAGACATGGAGCAGTTTTTTTTTTTTGGGTGGGGAGACGGTGGAGGTTTCTGGGATGGAAATAGCTGGAGTTGGGCTACAGTCGAAGTTTGAAAGTATGTACACCATGGCTACCAGGGGGGGTGGGGTGGGGGTGGGGGGTGGGGGAGGTGCTCTGGTGAGGGGAGGCGTGGCTTAAAGTAAGCACTCCAATGGAAACCAACAAGATCTGTTTTTATCTTATGCGTTTTTATCTCTTAAACTTTCAAATCTCCCCTAACCTTAAGATGGAGAGGTGTAAATTTTTTTCCCGCCATGATTCTAACTCCAAAACTACATTGCATACTTTTGTGTCCATTCCCGAGCTATTCTGTTGTACCTGAGGAGGAGAGAGAAAAGGAAAAGTGTAAGATATCCAGAAAATAACCCTGAGAAGCAAAGCAAAGGTTCATACATTCTGACTTAAAGGAAGCACTCACTATGACAATGTGATAACCATCAACTGTCACGTGTTTATTTTACACCGTCAGTCTCGTTGGTATCAGCTGACATCTCAAATTAATACAAAAGTGCAGCAGAGTATACCGTCTGCTACTCCTTCCATTTTAAGTTCAGTACTGGGTTCAAATTCTATAGAAATGCAATGCTTGTGTCAACAGATTTGCTCAGAAGTCTCCGCCAGCGAGTGATAATCCATCAAGTGGAAGTGCTTCCTTTACATTACACATTTCTTTAGGCAACAAGTCACACTATATTAGCAACACAATGTTTATCTGTTGTGGCATTCTCAGGAGCTTAGACGTCAGAAATGATACGATTGCTTCCTTTTAGGAAACTGGAGACAGGTGGTCTACGCAAAAAGAGATTCAACAATTTCCCTAAAAACTAATTCATCACTTCTTATCAGAAGCAGACATCACATCAACCCACACATTAAACCGGAAAAGCAAAAGTGAGCCAATCATTTCAATTTGCTGTGTAAACACAGCTTAAGAAACACCAAATGCACAATCCTACCATATTCATAACTTACATCTTAATCTCACAAATGCTCATTTTACAAAATGACAATAAAACATCCGGACAAAGACTTTACGTCTACTAGACACAGAACCAGTGAGCTTGATTAACGTTTATAAAAACAAACACCACAGTGATACAGTGTATACACACATGTAGGTCACTTCTCATTTTTAGGCATTTATACAGTATTTTGCACCAACTTGGCAACCTTAGTGCACATTCTTAAAACCACTCTGCCAATAAAGACGTCACATTGGAAAACAATGAAGTATTAGGTTTGAAGGCTGATTTTAGGAGGTGAAAAACTCCCAACTAAAGTACCTTTTCAGCCAATTTTGTTTTAGGGTTTATGAGAAGTCAGTTTCCACTTAAGCCTAAATTGCTCCCACTTATATCAGCAAACTAAAGCTTACAATCACAAAGTGCTATGTAAGCAATGTCTGTATAGCACAGAGCTATCATGTGCAGAAAATTTCAGATAAGAATAACTAAAAATGTGTGTAAGATTGTTAATAGCCGAAAAGCGGCCTGAGGAGATACTTTGTGGTGTACTTGAATACTCACTTTTCCCTGTCAGTCTTGTAGATGCGGGCGATCTCGGGTACTAAGGGGTCATCCGGATTGGGGTCGCACAGCAGAGAGCAGATTGACAACAGTACTAGAAGAAAGGATATAGATGTTACTCTCTGGTAAGGAAAACTTCCCAGGATGATAAAGAGACCAGATAAATATATAGCACATGTTTATATTACTCTCTATCTCAGTATTACAGAGATGCAAAGTTTTTGTACTTCTCTAATGCCAACAGAAAGTCTTCCAGATTTAACAATGATTGGAGGCACATTTAACCTTTAGTTTACAATCTCATTCAAAACAATACTATATCAAATGTACATTCGCTTCAGGCAGTTCTAGTTCTTCATAATAAAAATGTTCATATTTGACGTAGAGTTCAATACTGCTTCTCTGCATCAATATATTCTCACTGTCAACTACAAGATACCCAAGTGCTTCTAATAATAAGTGGCCAAGCTGACATTGTGTGCAGCTCAAGGACATTTCTGTAGACAAGAAAGGGAATTCTGCTTTCAAAACATACCGTAGTCATATAAATACGAGTACAATCAATGGCATATACACAAAACATTAGACCACATTAAACATATCCATTCAAAGTGTCCCTAAAATTAATATTCAGATTATATGCAACAAAAGTTCTTTCTGGTAATAATCAAATAGGAAATGCCTTGTTTAGGCCAATACACTGGTGCCAACTTGACAAGTACACATTTTATTACTTACTGTCCTGACATGGACTTTACTTCATATGCCAATCCTCACTCCATAGCAGAACATTTACAATATCTCAAAGCGTGATCAACGCTTTACAGCTTTCACTTTCAGAAATGATCATAAAAAGGAATCCAATGAGCCTGGAAAAAGGACCAGATTGGAACGTGCCAGATGTCTTACTCATTGGGAGGAACCAATAAATTTGAGCCTGCAGCCACCCTTTGTGGCCAAGATTCACGACCTGTATTGAGAGTCAGCTTGGCCACAACTCCCAAACTACCTCAGCATACGGAGCGATGATCTAGAACAGGGATACCAGTACGCCAGCACAGCCAAAGTATTTTAAAAGCATGCTACAGAGACATGTACTGTAATGCGCTTTACATTCCAAGCACTTGCTCTCTCATTTTGCCTCAATTAAAGTTGGTTCCAAATCAGGGATACTGTGGAACCTGGCAACATAGCGAGGCATACGACTCCATCAAACCCTCAACACCGGTTCGACTGAGAGTT
>BRDA01005206.1:5124-27764 GCA_036984385.1 Crenuchus spilurus
ACACAATGAGAAATAAATACAAAAGACTAATGAAATGGATAAATGAACATTTAACATCACTCTTACAGGTTTACACTCTGTTTTAGAGAGTGCTGATGTGGTCCAGCTGCAGCCTTTGTTTTGTATACTTGTTCTCGGGGTTCTGGGGTGTTTTCCGCACCTGTTTTCAGGTGGCGGCGCTGCTCACCATCGCTTTAAGATAAGATAAGATAAGATAAGTACTTTATTAATCCCTTGCGGGAAATTCAGGAAATTTAGTGTGATGTTTTAGTTTGTTATTAAAGAGATACAACGAGAAACAAAGTCTGAATGAATGACAAACACAAGGGTGGATTAGCAGCTAGTCACATGGGCATGCCGACAAAAACCGGGCACATGAACAATAACTGGGACACAATTTCCGAATTGTGCAATAACCAGGGCAAACGATAACCAAGGTTCTACTGTACTCAACTGAGAACCTTGTGTATCCATAATTAGTTACAGTCCTAGAAATGACTGTTTTTATTTGTTTTACTGCAAATACATGTCTAGAATGACTTACACGATGCTAGTGTTCATCAAATATGTTAAATTCCTAAATATGCAAAAAGTTTAACTGAGCTGCAGATGATTCAGAAATCACTTTTACATCTGTATAAAGTGCTTATAAAATTAATATCTGTAACGAGCCACAATTTATGTTATGTTAGAAATGACTACAGATCATTTTAGCACATTTTCTATCACTTAATAACTTTCTCTTCTCAAAAAATGTCACACACTGACTAAAAAACCCTCTAGAGTTTACACTGTATACATTCTTATCACATTAAGTACATGTAGATGACAAATTAGTCCAAACTGTTGAACAAGAGTGTAATTGAAGTTTCCTTTCGAAGCCGGTGGCAGGAGCAGACATGACTTTGGGATGGAAAAAGCCTGATTTCCTCTCGTGTGGAAAAAGTGTCGTTCCTTGTGGAGTTTAAGCCTCACATGAATAAAGCGGTGCTGCAGAGCAGAGCTTTATAGGGCCGCGAGTCTGCTGACAGCAGCACAGTGGAGGTCGTCTGAAGTGGCCGTGCTGGAGGCAGCTCAGAGCAGCCACCGCACACACTGATGCCAAACACACACAGCAGCCAGAACACGCACAGCCAAACTACCAACCACTTCCACACGCGTGTTTGTTTTTATACCGTGTCAGAACACATGTACTGTCTTATGCTAAACAACGCTGGTCAACCTGCACAAGTTCAGGAAGCAAAGGAAAATACTTTCTGTACATTTTAGTACACAGTATCTGTTCATTTTCAAAATGTAACAAACTAAATTAAAACTGTATGCATATAATGTTTTACATATATACAGTTATATATGATATACAAAAGTCTGGACACCCCTGGATTAGTTACATATTAGTTACATACATGTTTTATCAGTGTTAAATTCAGTACATCTCTCTAAATTGTTCATTAAAATGTACAGAAATAATGTCTCAATGTGCTTTACCCACAGAGGAATAGAAATTCTTTTAGAATTGGGAATTATTAGGATTTTATCAGTCACACAGACACCCAACACAATGTTAGGCCACATCTTCAGATTCATATATCTGGTTAAGCACTCATTTTAATTTTAATATTGGCTCCTTTTTCTTATTTATTTTTTGTTTCTAACTGTTAACCTGCATCTTGTTTTTATACAGAAAGTATACAATTTAAAATACATTTTTCAAGAAGTAATGAATCATATTTCAGAAACTACACTTTGAAACGAGAGTTACACAGTCAATGAATTACCATAACATAAATACCAATTGCAGCCATTACATACAGTTACATAAACAGCCGTTACGTCAAACGCCAGCTGCAGCCGTTACGTCAAACGCCAGCTGCAGCCGTTACGTCAAACGCCAGCTGCAGCCGTTACGTCAAACGCCAACTGCAGCCGTTACGTCAAACGCCAACTGCAGCCGTTACGTCAAACGCCAACTGCAGCCGTTACGTCAAACGCCAACTACAGCCGTTACGTCAAATGCCAACTACAGCCGTTACATCAAATGCCAACTGCATCCGTTACATAAACACCAACTGCAGCATAAGATTGTACAGCAATGCATGTATTATATAAATATACACACATATCTATATATAATATGATTTTTTAAACATAACCGTTATCTTAATCTCTGTTATTTTAGCATTTTCAAAAACCAACAACATTGTCTACAAAGCCAGGAGCGTATTGTTTTATGATCTTTATCTCCACTTCCATCCCAAAAACACACAAAAACAAACACACACTTACATAAACATGTGTACAGTCATGCACTCCTAAGCATGACATCATGGGAGCGTTACAGGCTAGTTCTGATCACAGTGGAAGGGTCTGGGCCCTGTGTTCCTCCACCTATAAAAGCCAGTAATGGAGTCCACATGCCCCTGCGGCTGGTGTGGGATTACGGTTCCCCGGTAACGGGGTCTCCCCTCGCTGAACAAGCATGGGCCGGTGATTTTTGAGGGCTGAAATCAAAGGGCTTGGCTCTGGGTTTTTTTCTTCAAAAACGAAAAGTGAAATGAAGAGAAAAGGGCTGGGATGAGCTCATGCTCATGATGCAGAGTAGACTGGCTGTAAGAAGACAGAGTGATCTACACATACACGGTCCAGCCTCGCCATAAAATAACCACAAACTCCACTAAAACAGGGGCTACGCCAGAGATCCTTGGCACTCTGTGTTTTTCCAAAATGAAATGTACAGAAAGGGAGCACTCGAACCTGCAGATACAGCAGATTAGATAGTTTTTAAAAATGGATCATATACTGGGAATGGTTTCAGGGTGGGAAGGAACATACCCGGTATAGGTGATGGAAGCCAAAGGCCATTCCTGCCATGATGATGGCCAGGGCACCATAGTCTCTCCATCTGTAACCAGGGGGACCTGCAGAAAAACACACAAACACAGCAGACACTGATGAGAGCCATCGCCATCACACAAACAGCAGCACAGTACATTCAGTTCTGGACCATATATCATCCATACCAGTGTGTGGTGATGGTCTCACACAACAGCAGTGAATTTTAGTCTTAGTAACACTGCTAGAGGGCAAAGTTAGCATATCATTTACTGGGTGCTTCACACTGTTTTGACAGAGTATAAAGTTCAAAATATCATCTCTGTCAGTTAACATTTACAATAGTTGTGTGCAAAAGTTGGGATAATTCTGGACAAATTACACTTTGTTAAAGTGAAAAGAAATGAACGCCTCTTCAAAAGGGAAATTTTTCTAAAAATGTCTCTGTACAGTCTCAAAGAGCACTGCTGGCGATATGCCTTAAAAATAAAAATAATGTGCGGCTATGACTTAATAAGGCATGGGGATGAGACCATACTAAGATGTGGCCACAACTTAAGGATCCAATTTCTATGCCTTTCTAAGTGGTGGCTACAAATTACTATCCTGTCCCCACACCTTAATAAGTGGTGGCCACTAATTATCATCACTTCCACACTCCTTTCTACATGGTGGCAACAGATTACTATCTTGTCCCCACACCTTACTAAGTGGTGCCCACAAATGATTGCTTCCATACTCCTTACTATGTGGTGGCCACAATTTACTATCTGGTCCCCACACCTTAATAAGTTGTAGCCACAAATTATTATTGTGTCCACAATACTTACTACATGGTGGCCACAAATTGCTATCTTGTCCCCCATGCCTTTTTAAGTTGTGGCCACAAGTTACAACCTGATTTCCACACCTTACTAAGTGGTGCCCACAACGTACCTTCTGGTCCCCTTACCTAAATAAGTGGTGGCCACAAATTGTTATCTAGATTCCTAACCTTACTAAGTGCTGGCCACAAATGATTATTGTGTCCACAATCCTTACTAAATGGTGGCCACAAATTGCTATCTTGTCTCCACACCTTAAATGGTGAACACAAATTACTATCTGGTCCCCACGACTTGATAAGTGGTTGCCACAAATTTTAATTTTTTATCCCATGCCTTGCTAAGTCATGGTAAGGCATTCATTTTATTCTGAAGGCATGTCACAAGCAGTTTTTTCCATTTTTTATTTATTTAAAAATATTAAAACTAAATAAAACAAAATGTAAAAAAAGAAGGACGTCGTTTGGCTTAGGGTATAATTACTAGGGGTCGACCCATATGTTTTTTTCAGGACCAGTACTGCTACCAATAATTAGTAATCATGGACACTGATAACTAATATCTAGGACTGATAAAATGTCATATATGCAGTGTCAACTCTACTATTAAAAAACAGAGCTTTGAGCTGTAGACAGTAACAAAAGCATATTTGATTAGACTGAGTCAATATGTGGTCCACATTTCTACCCATCAAATAAACTATGTGGGTGGGACAATGAGCCAGGCTAAAATATGGGGGGTTTTATTGTGTTTGTGTCAGATCTGTTTACAGATAACAAGAAACACTTTTATCAGCATGGAAACACAGGTAGCGTGCTGATTCTGATCATCGGAAACTTGCTAAATACCAGAGGCCAATAATCAGCCAACCCCTATTCAATATTTAGGAAAAATTAATTTAATAACTTCATTAAAACAAATGAAAATACTATGAAACATTTGGAAAATATTGTGATATCAATACCGTCAAACCTTAAAAAAGTACCAGTATGGTGCATTAACGTCCATATCAAATTCTACTGTATGATACAGTAACATTAGCAACAATGAGATAAAAATGCTAGTTTGAGTAATTATGGGTTTTAAAAAATATTGTAGTGAGTAAGCACGGTGGAAAGTCCCTTTTTAAAAAATGCCTCCAGGCCGCCCAAAACTGTCAAAACTGAACATATCATGATGATACACAAAAGAGCACAAGAATAGTATCTTTTCACAACTACTCTACACTAGTAGCATGGTGAAGCGTGAACTTGCATTAAGCCCTATCAGGAAACGTACACCACATCAATCACTCCCACATCACATCATACTCATTCTCAGAAAGACATACATCTGACCCAGAAAAAAACAAACAAAAACTCTGTGCTCATTGTAAGCCACAGAAAAGGTCTTCTGAGCAAGGCTGAATATACTCCATCATTTTTAGAGACATATTCTAACACTCTTATTCTACTCTACATCACCTATTATAGTACACACACATACTATTATATAGTAAACGATAATATAATACATCAATTACTCATAACATGACAACCAATTTACTCACAGGCTAATCACATGGCATCAAAATACACCGAAAGTTTGTGGACACCCCTTCTAATGAATGCATTCAGCAATTAAGTTGACACACATGTACAAACACAGCTTCTCTAGTCTATGTAGAGAAGTACTGCCAATAGGACTCTCTGGAGAACCTACTGGCACCATGCCTAATGCCATTAAGCAGTGGAACTGTGTTCTCTGAAATGATGGTGAACCATCAACTTTTTGGATGAGTTGAGGATGACACTCTTGTCGCTGGATGCAATCAAATCCTCACAGTAATGCTCCACAATGTAGTAGAAAGGCTTCCCTCGACAATAGAGACAGTTACTCAGTTACAGCGAATGAGCAGGTGTCCCAATACTTTTTCCCCAACATATAGTGTAGTTCCAATCCATCAAGGCATGGACTTTGAAGATGTGCTGTGTATGTGTAAATGGCATCAAGGTGATAGCAGCAGATCCTTTAAGGCCTGTAAGTAGTGAGGTGGAACCCATACTAAGATGTGGCCACAGCTTAAGGATGCAATTTCTATGCCTTTTTAAGTGGTGGCTACAAATGACTATCCTGTCCCCACACCTTAAAAATTATCACTTCCACACTCCTTACTATATGGTGGCAACAGATTACTATGCTGGCAACACATCTTACTAAGTGGTGGCCACAAATTACTATCCCCTCCACACACCTGATAAGTGGTGGCCACAAATGATCATTTCCACACTCCTTACTACGTGGTGGCAACAGATTACTATGCTGTCCCCACACCTTATTAAGTGGTGGTCACAAATGATCAATTCCACACTCCTTACTATGTGGTGGCCACAAATTACTATCCTGTCCCCACACCTGATAAGTGGTGGTCACAAATGATCAATTCCACACTCCTTACTATGTGGTGGCCACAAATTACTATCCTTTCCCCACACCTTAATAAGCGGTGGCCACAAATTATCACTTCCATACTTCATTCGTGGTGGCAACAGATTTCTATCCTGTCCCCACACCTTACTAAGTGGTGGCCACACATTATTATAATGTGTATAAAATTGTTTAAAATCTTTGCTTTGAAAGTAATTTTGTTATAAAACCTAAGAGTGCTTAATAACCCGCCATATTTATTTTTCTCTTAATTAATTAATTAACTTATTTTTAATATTACTGCATTATTTTCTCATAATTCACATTTCTGGTTCATTTGTTTTCTCTTTTGTTTTACAAGCTGCAACCCCGTCCTGTTATTTATTTATTTATTTGTGTGTGTGTGCGCGCTTTTATGTGAGTGTATGTGTGAGTTATTGTCTTATGGTGCTGCTTTTAATTTGAGCATTTAGGTGATTTTTTTTAAATTTTATGCTACATTATTAGTTTGTTTAAAAGTTAAAATGAAACAAAAATATATGACACAAAAACAGTTCTCAAATAAAAATATCAGGCCTGTATTGTTATCAGATTATGGCATCAGTGTTGGAAAAGAAAAAAGAGGTACATATCCAGGATAGATTTTTATTATTACTGGATTATGAGAATTTCAAACGTCTATCAGACAATAAACCCGATGCAGGTCCTTTGAAACTGGTCAGAGTGATGTGTTCCTTCATTTCAGCCAGAAGCAGAGATTTCTACTTGTGCCAAAGCAGCTATTTCCACTGTGGGAAAGCCTTGGCAATAGGTAAAAATTATCATGCAAATAACTGTAGACTAAGCAGAGAAGTAATTAAGGGAAGTCTGGCTGTGGCAGGTCAACATGTCAGATACAAAATGCTCCATTTTGTAACATACTGAGCCTGGGGAACAGGTGTGTTGCAGTAATTTGTCTGAATCTGCTGTACTGAATACAAATAAACGAGCCCTCTAATAGACTTACAAGTGAATCCGGCTCGTTTTTTTAAGCCTACGTTCCGCGGCCTTTTAGAAAAACAGGTGTCTGTGCCTGACTGAGCAATTGATGATCATGTTTGATGACATCTAGCAAGATTTGACGTGAAAAAGATGTCATTCACAG
The DNA here is from genome assembly GCA_036984385.1 of Crenuchus spilurus. NCBI lineage: Eukaryota > Metazoa > Chordata > Actinopteri > Characiformes > Crenuchidae > Crenuchus > Crenuchus spilurus. The sequence goes on from BRDA01005206.1 coordinate 12,331, forward strand.
AGCCAGGTTTGTTTAAAGGTGATATTAGGTGATGTCCGATGCCGGGAGGCACATTCCCATCAAAGCCGTATCCCATTTTCATTCCTTAGAGAATTATAAACACAACCTTAACTGAACTGCTTGGCATACTTTGCTGGTATCTGTTCTGAGTAGCTGGTACGATGCCAGTTTGAGAGTAGAGCTTGACCACTCTGAACAAGGTCCAAACTGAGTTCTGTGCCAGAACACGGTCTCCTCCTCCACTTCCCACCACAGCTTTTCATTTGGTCACTTAAGGCGTAAGCCTGAGCCCCGTTCCCCCTTTTTCCAATCTCCTCTCAAATTTATTGGGTTCAGAGAAGGCCCTACTGTCCTTCTGCCGGCTGAAAATAGAGATCAGAGTATCCATTACTCCGACAGAGATGGATGCAGGTCTCTATGCATCGTCCCCATAACAAGGACATCAAAGAGAGGTAGCCCCCTCTTTTCAGCCTGACCCCCGTACAAGACTCCCCGCTCTCACCTCATTATGCACTTCTCTTATAGCCGTTTTGATATAAAACCCCCCGCAAGAGTCGGCCTGGAGCCTAACTACACGGCCATCCCATCAACAGTGCTTTCATTACAAAACATGAGATGCTGGGGAGTCAAGGACAGTGTGGCAATAAATGAGGGTGGAATACATCTGGAATCATTGTCATACGGGTTAAGCATTACGCGGACTTCATTCTGCATTGGTAAATCAGCGGCCGGCCCAGCACTCATAACCCTCCGAGGCAATAAAGATACAGGTTGGAGCAGGCCCTTTCTCTGACCAACCCCGCTGCCACATGCAGGAGATTGCCATGATGGAGTGGGCACCATATCACATGGCCCACACCGTCACCTGCTGTAGGGGAATTAATTACAGATCTGCCCAAATGGGAGGTCATCCACTGCCATAAGCTAACCTAGAACAGAGTGATGGGATCCATATAATGGCACACATGGAATGTACATTGTTGAGATTTCGGCATGAGGAGCACACACTTGGACATGCTTCAACATGCAGGTATGATTTTGGTGCTCTTTGACCTGACATACAGCGCAGTAACGAAACCCAAGGACAGTAAACAGGGTTTGCGTGAATCCCTCGACTTTTCCGAAGATCAACCCAGAAGTATATTGTTAGGGTTATTCAGACATCACTGGCTGCGTATGGGGCGGGGTTAGCACATTACGTAGGTAAACAAGTCAAGCAGATTAATTTAAAATTGGAATTTAATCATATTTATAATATAAAGCCATGTGATCATGTGTGGCATCATTAAATGCTTCATGTATAAATATTATAATATATAATACCGCTGTATATATTATTATAATTATACTATAATAATACTGCTGTCGGGTTGTCACAATATCAGAATTTTGATTTGATACAATACTGAATGTAATATAATGTCCGTTCTTTTAAATGTCCATCTACCCGGCCCTGAGTGGCTCAGCAGGCTAAGACGCTGACACTATGACCAGAGGATCATGAGTTTGAATCCCAGTCATGCTGTTTGCCATCAACAGCCGGGACCCAAGAGAGCAAAAACTGGCCATTGCAATTAGGGCTGCCACAAACGATTTTTTTAATAGTCAACTAATCACCAATTATTTTTGCGATTAGTCGACTAATCGTTAATTGAATATAAACCATACAGCTTATCGCACTAGAATGCAGCTGTTATTATATAACCGTCATTAGATTTCAGCTCTATGCTAACTAAAAATAAAAACAATTAAGATCATAGTTCATTAAACCTTTAATGAAATATGCAGCTTGTTGCAACAAACAATTATTTAACTGTTTAGCATAAAGTGTAAACGTAGCACTGAAACGTAACGTTAGAAAACATTAGCATTGCTAGTCAAACACATGACTGTTATAACGTTACAGAAAACACATGAATGTGTGCTAAGGCTAATGAATCAAATCGTCATCACTAATGTTCACTTTTACAGCTATAAATATGAGTAAGCAGCAAGTTAACTCTCTGTTTACGCTAATTTTAGCAGCTAACTAGCAATTTAGCTTAGCGAGATAACGGTCCCTCTTCATCATTGACACAATCAGCCACAACAGGCTTCCTTTTCAGGTGCTCGTGCATCGCAGTTGTGCTGCCGTGGAAGTCAAGTTCTGACTTGCAGATATTACATTGCACACGTTTCTCTTTCATTTTCTTAAAATGATCTTGGCCCACTCTTTTGAGCTCCGAAAACGAACGTAAAAACAAAAACGACGCATCGACTATTAAATTAGTTGTTGACTATTTTAATAGTCGACATAATCGTGACTAGTCGACTAATCGTGGCAGCCCTAATGTCCGCTGGCTCAGGCGTTTACTGTCATACTGTCAGGCTTTCCTCTGAGTGCGTTGGCTCCCCAGTGACGGTGTATCAGTGGTAGTTTGAAAAGAGGTGGTGGCCGCATCACACGCAGTGGAGGAGGCTTGTGCTTGTCTTCACCCTCCTAGAGACAGGGACAGTGTAAAGTGATGGGGAGAGACACTAAAAAGGTTGGGTTAATTGGTGACTACCACACTGGGAAAGGGAGAAAATTGTCAAAAATGATTAAATAAAAAAATGTCCATCTATCCATTATATTGTCTGCAGTTAATCGCCTCATTTGGCGCAGGGCAGAGCAGGGCATTACACTATCCTAGCCAAGACCAGGACAGGGTGCCAATCCATCGCTGGGTGCACAAACACACAATTTAGAGTACCCAACTCACCTGACCTCCATGTTTCAGGGCTGTGAGAGGACCATGCAGACACGAGGAGAACAAGGCAACTCAACACAGGGACTCGAACCCAAGACCTCAGCACTGAGAGGCGTGTGCCAGCCAACCACCAAGCCAGCATGTATATTGCCTTTCTTACAGTATCACTATGTATTACAGGTGAATCCTTTATTATGTATCACAGTCTATTGGGTGGTAGTTTAAACAGAGTTCCTTGCTAAATATGATTTTAAACCTCACGCACTGAGGTGAAGTGTAATTGTAGGTTGTATATACGTTTGTGGATGAATACAATAAAGCACTGTGTAAACAAAAGTGTCAAAATCCATGTGGACGATTTTGTTGTAGTTGCCATTGGAGATTTTTCTAAATTATGAGGATGATGGGATGCATCATTATAAGAGCTGCAGTTTAAAACATCATGAGTCTGATCTAAACTTTCGTGTTCGACCTTTCTCAAGAACAGAATCCTGAAGATATTGGTGAACAAGTCCACTGAACACCATGTTGCATCATTATGGAGCTCTGCAAGCTTCTAATTAACAATAAACTGTGATGTGGTCCAAGCTGGTCACACTCCTATTGTGATTTGGGCCCAAAATCCCACCAGTTTACTTGCATATTCAAGGAAATCGAGCTAATTACGGGAATGAAGACGGAATCATGTCATCCAAACAGCTACTATTTACACATCGATTGGTAATACGATACATACTGTAGGGTACGGGAGCCAGCACAGGGCCATGGATGATGTGTGGGGGTCCCACCGGAGCCCGAGCCATTGGTTCTTCTGTGCTGCCAGAGCGCTGGATGGCCAGTTCCACCTCCTCATCTGTCAGACCTGTTGAGCATTCAAAAACAACCTTAAATTACACTGCGTAGGCTGTTAAAATGACTGTGGAGCAACACACTCAGCAGAACACACATGAGCAAGCATATATGAGTCAACCTCTGAAAAACAAGGCCCGGTGCAGTGAATGAGGAGCTCACATGAGGGAACAGGACCGTTCTGCTAACGCTGGACATCACAAATGTGTGCAACCTGCCTATAAGCAAGAGCGCTCATATAAACCGGCTTAACCGCACTGAAGGTATTAGGACTAATAACCGACATCAACTCCAGAGGTCCAACGCTGGGTCCGCCTGGCTCTGCAGAGATCTTCTCCATTACTGGCAGTTCTCTACAGTGAGAATAGAACCCGTCCATTTCCAGCTGCCTTATTTCCCCAGGTGGAGCTCTTCGAAACCCCAGACAGATAAAATGCATTATTTTAATTTCTTCATTGTAATGTAAATGTATTACATAATTTTGCAAATGCCAATATAATCTAATCTTCAGATCTTTTTTAATGATTTTAGTCATGATTAAATTGCATAGAGGTCCCTGATGGAAAATGACAGGGGAGTGAATGGGGGGAGGGTGGAAAAAAATCTAATTTTAACATTTCCTTTTGTTAAGGGGGGGGGGGGGGGTTTTGAAAATGGGGGGTTTATTTCCAACACCTCATGCAAGCCAGTGGTCTGTGTCTTGTCTTTATTAAGCAATTCGAGAGCAAACAAAAAGAGCCAAAAGTGCATGCAGCAATGTGTGAAAAGCCTTTGGAGACTTCTATTCATAGAGCCGGAGCTGAGCTTTGGACGTTTAATGAACACATAAACGTGGTGAAAACATTATAGGCCGCCGCCACAATTGGCACATAAAAAAACAAATCGTGCCCATTTAGAGCTACTGGTTCTTAAAAAGGATACGGCCTCTATCAAACTGCGAGTTAAACTATCACTTTTATACAGGCACTGTATAATACTCCATCTACTCCCTCGGTGACCTTTGTTTGTCCACAGCAGACTAGAGAGTGTCATTTCTGTCATTGTGTGTTTAGCTACACATCTCCGTGATCTGCGGTCGGTCTCTCTCTCTCTGCCTTAGCGCAAGTGTTGTTTACTGGAGACGTCCCCCTGGGCATTTCACCACTCTGCTCCACATGCTTTCATACGACTCTGCTGCCTGCCACGGAGCCAAAAGGCTGAGCTTTGCTCCAAATTGAGCTGTTTAAAGAGCAGACAGCGAGCTGTTTTTCTGCTGTAATACACATATCATAAATGTGGCAAACGCCAGTGGCACATGTGCTTAAACAGCACAGAAAGAGCTAAGAGCTTGGCAGGAAACAGAGACTCGGCATGTTCAGGCCCTGTCTACTGTCAACTGGGAATGAATTCCAAGTCCCACAATTGCAGCGAGTCCCCAGAGATGGAGGGCTGCAAAGCTACAGAAAGCAGTATAATAAATAAGGACGAATAATAAAAAAAAGCAAAGGAAATTCAATTAAAACTGGGAATGGCGGCAACTCTGATGTCAAAATAAGGCAACGTTTACAGAAGGTCTTTGACAGCTCGTAATTAAACGCAAACGCGACTGTTAAACTGAAGGGAAGTTGTGCACAACAGTGTTGCGTTCACGATGAGCCTATTACGATGTTGCATTCATCGCGAGTGTAAACATCATGACCATTTACAGAAGCAAATAAACGTTGATTCTCATAATAGCACATGTGAAGTTCTGGGTTACATCAGATTATAGGAGAGCAGTCAGTTCTTGTAGTTGACATGTGGGGTTTGGGAGAAGGCGGTAAGGCTTGTGGGATGCTCCTCATGATCAGCGGTCAGTACCGACAGTGATCCAAAATCCCACAAAACTGAAAACGATTGAACATTCATAGAATGTGCTGGATAGGTCTGATCAGCAAGGGCTCCATCTCACAATTTTGAGGACTTGAAGGATCCGACTGGGTCAGAGAATCTCAAATCGCAAAGCTCTTGGTGATCAGCGGTGGGTACCTACTGACCGTGGTCTTCAAATCCCCCAAATCTCAATCCAATTAAACATCTGAGGAATGTTCTGGAACAACAAGTCTAATCAACAACGGCTCCACCTCACAACTTGGGAGGACTTCAAGTGTTGGACTGTGTCAGAGCATCTCAAACAGCAAGGTTTTTGGGATGCTCCTGCTCATCAGTGGTAAGTACCTCCAGACAGTGGCGTACAAATCCCCCAAATTTCAATCCAACTGAACATCTGTGGAATGTTCAGGAATAACATGTCTGATCTATAAAGGCTCTGCCTTACAACTTGAAGGATATGAAAGATTGCACTCAGAGCATCTCAAATGGCAAAGTTTGTGGGATGTGCCCATTGACAAAATCGCCTAAATCTCAATTCAACCAAACATCTGTGGAATGTGCTGGAACGAGTAAGTCTGATCTGAGGACTTGAAGGGTCTGACAGGGTCAGAACATCTCAAACTGTAATCATCATCAGTGGTCAGTATCTACTAACAGTTTCCTACAAATCCCCAAAACCTCAATTTAATGGAACATTCGTGGAATGTGATGGAACAAGGCTGATGTGTGGTGGCCCCACTTCACAACTTGGACATACTTCTGCTAACGTTGTGGTGCGAGATACAATTGGAGGTCTTGTAGAGTCAGTTCCTTAATAAATTGGAGGACCAAACACATAAATATATAATTCCCAAAAATACAAACCCCAGAAACCTCAATCTGATTGAACATCTGTGGAATGTCCTCAAACAAAAAGTGTGGTACTCCATAATTTGAACTTGCAAGGCTTGTGATGATGCTCCTGGTGATCAGCATCCAGTACCTACCAACAAGGCCATCCCCCAAACCTCATTCTAATTGAACATCTGTAGAATGTGTGGGGACAATCTGATCTCTGAGGGTTCCACCTCACAACTTGGATGTACTTTAAGGATCTGCCAACGTTGTGGTGCGAGATACTACAGGGCACCATCAGAGGTCTTGTAGAGTCAATTCCTCAACAAAAAGGAGGCCGATCTGTATGATACACATATTATCAAACTAGTCATACAGTTTTGGCTCATTGGTGCATGCTGTGATGAGCATTAAGCCATGTCCTTTTAATCACACGCTACCAAAATGCATTACTAATGGACAATAAACATTCACTACCACGATCTAGACCGGCCTGCAGAAAATTCAGCGCATCAAAATAGTCCGATTTTAATTTCTTCCATGAGTGAAAAGCACATCAGAGACAAGCAAACTCATCAAGCCGAAGTGATAAAATGTAGCGTGGAATCATGTTTCTGGGCCTAATTTTGTGAAGGAAAGAGCTCCGAGTATAGACGTATCCTCATTGCCCGTCAGTGAGAGTATTAATGAAATTTATACCTCCACCATTTTCATTAAAATGACCATTTACTCACTTTTATCACTCTTCCAGAAATCTCCAGGTTAAGGTCAAAGGCACGAGGAGATTCTTTTAAATCTACCGAACACACGGGCCGAGGCAGAGCGGGAGGTGGGCGAGGGGGGGTGCAGCTCCGAGGGACTAAAACGGCCATGAAAATTGTTGAATAATTTAAGTCAAATATTGGCCATCCTGTCTTGCGTGGCAGCGCGAGTGCCAGGAAGCAGCCGCAGCCATGTGCTGAGCTGGTGCAGTCAGTCTGCACTGTCCAATAAGCAATAATGTGTCCCCGGACTCACTGTTCATCTGACCACAGCAGACTGCATGGTGGCAGACTATTGAATGAGACAGAGACGCCCCCTCCCCCTCCCTCTTTCTCTGGCTTCTCCCTGAGCCATGTCACCTACCGCAGGAGAGAAAGAGGGACGGGGAAGTTCACGGATTCACCTTGGAAGTGAGCGGCCCCATTTCTAACGACATTATAATAAACAAATATGTACATATCCGTAATGCCATTTGAATTCTTAAATAGCACCCCGCGCGAAACTACAAAGGCTTCTGTCGCGCATCGAAATGAGATGCATGCAAATTCATTAACGCATTCGCTTTTCTTGTCGAATTTTAAGCTCAGTCAGCTATTTTGTGGCCTCTGATGTCATTATTGTAAAGAAAATGGGACGACAAATAAAAAGGCCTTTGAGATCCCAATTTGAAACGGAAAGACAAGGCCGGGGTGATTTTTACATATAAAAGGAAAAGGACGCAAATAGAAAATCAGAAATTTATTACAGTTTCCCAAACCTGTAGAATGACCTCCCGGACCCCCATTTCAGATCGACCTGCGCGGAGATGATTTTCTTTTTTTTTTTAAGACATAAATTACATCTAATGATGACACCGTAAAAAAGAACAATAATGGAAAGCTATTCTGTATTTCATTATACTGTATTATTTGGTGCACCTGATACACGCAGCGCCTGTTTATGAGTCACCGTATTAGCACATGCTCAGCCGAAGCATTTGCTTTGACCTTGCCATTCTCATTGGGGCATGAAATTACGGTGGTGGCACCTCGATATTACAGCTATAAATACTGTAAACTGCATATCTGGGCTACGTTTTCTATTGTCTTTCAACATAAACCTGATCGGTATTTATTTAAAGGAAAACCCATTGCTCGTCACATTATTTACGGCTCTATTTTCTAGGCTCTTGTTTTTTTTTCTTCCTTTCGCCCTTTGTTTTTGGGACGACACGGTCCAATCGTAAAACGAGGCTCGGTTCTCCAATTCTGGCACTTCTGAAATTTATCACTGAAGAACAAGCTCGGACAGCCAATTATAAAATTGCTTACTAAAATATTTTGGGTGCTAAAAGGTGAAAGCTGTTTTATTGGTCTGCAAGGCCTGAATGATTAAGCTGTCCTTGGGTGAATATTACCCACATTTTGAATACGAATTTTTTTTTTTAAGTGTCACAGGTCATAAATGGAGAGGTCAACAGGTCACAAAGAGAGATTTTAAGCAGTTTCGCGCGCAGCTGTTCATACGACAACATTCCACATGACAAGCCCGTGTCCCCTACAACGCTGCAGTACAATCACCTAAATAACGACCGCTCTCATAGCGTATTCATTTATGTATTAAAAAAAAAGGGACTCTGCTCTCATTTCCCTGCTTTATCGCCCTCCGCTGATGACAAAGTGAGAGAGAACCGGGGCTAGGTGGCGCCGTGGAGTAATTTATAACCACATCAATCCCTTTGCCTTCTGCACAGGCCTTGGTCATTGCCATTTTTGTCCAAGAGGTGAGTCGCATAACCTCACTTGCAAACATCGTCCTATTAATATCCAGAATGATGAACCATATCCTTTCCTTCATGGCATGAGCAGTATTATACCATGGATGCTCCGCTGTCCCTTGTGACCCCTCGCCATAATGAAACGACTACAATGAAGAACACTAGAGGGGTCAGAGATCCAGTAGGCCTGCTAAAATGAAGCAGCCTGAACCTGCTATCCCAAAGTTCACGTGTACAACCTTCACAAGGAGTCAACCTTCACATCTGTAGAATGGATGACCATACGTGCGGCAGGATGTGTATGCGAGACAAGATATATATACACAGTGGCATGCAAAAGTTTGGGCACCCCTGTTAAAATGCAAGAGTTTTTTTTTTTAAATAATCGGACTTTTTTCACTTTTAAAGTCACCTGCAGTTTAGTTCATTATAAACAGTCACATCCCCAAATATGAGGACGCCCATATTCATGCAACCACATCATTTTAGTATGATTTCAGTCCATTTTTCAATGGATATGTAACATTTAAGATAAAAGGGTCTGAAATTAATCATCGTGGTCTGATTTTTTGGAATATAATCATAACAGATCTGGGATTGGGACTCGAGTGGCTCAGCGGGCTAAGACGCTGACACTATGATCAGAGGATTGTGAGTTCGAATCCCGGTCATGCTGTTTGCCATCAACAGCCGGGGTCCAAGAAAGCACAAACTGTCAGTGCTCTCTCTGGGTGGGTAGATGGCGCTCTCTCTGTCTCCCCATCACTCTCACATTGCAATGTCCGCTAGCTCAAGCGTCTACTGATTGGTCCAATCGAAACTAGAGACCCTGAGCTTTCCTCCGAGCGCGTTGGCTCCCCAGGGACGGTGCATCAGTGGTAGATTAAAAAGAGGAGGTGGCTGTATCACACGCAATGGAGGAGGCGTGTGCATGTCTTCACTCTCCTAGAGTCAGGGACCGTGCAAAGTGATGGGGAGAGTCTTAATGGGTTGGGTTAATTGGCGACTACCACACTGGGAAAGTTAGAAAATTGGCAAAAATGTATAAATAAATAAATAAAATAAAAATGATCTGGGATTTTAATAGGGGTGCCCAAACGTTTGCACGTCACTGTATTTATATTTTATTTTATATATATATATATATATATATATATATATATATATATATATATATATATATATAAATATATATAAAATATTACTAAATTAACAGCCATTTTAACCATTTCCACACCTCTCCTCATGGCGGTCGACGGTTATTCGTAGTTCTCATTTAATACCTGATTTGGTTAATTAATACTTCATAAATGTTAAGCCACGTCTGTTGCTAATGGAATTTAATAAAGCCATAGGAACGCTGGAGAGCATTGAGGAAAACATCTGGCAACACATGTCCTTCTTTATTCAAATAACATGTTGGGCTTTGCCAAGATCAGTGGAGTTAAATTATGAGTTTAGGTGCACAGTACTGCATATAGTATGACAATATGGCCAGTAACACATTGATAGTGACTTCTTTGGATGCTGAATCTTCTTGAACACAAAATTTCATCATTCTTAAAATAGTAAAACTGTAAAATGTATCTAAACCTAGTCTTTAGAATGAGACTTTCACACAAGGACAGGTTTGTACTCTGATATATCAGTGTGATGGACCTTAATGTAATTTACATCCAACCAATTATCTGTTAAAGTCAACCTTAACTTGACCCTAACCCCTATCCTTAACCCTAACCATGGTCCTAAACCTAAACTGTTCAGTCAACAAAGTTTCAACAGAGTTTGTCAATAACGTGAACAACTATTCTTCGTTTAGCCTCCTTTCACAGAGTTCTTCAATGATCAGGATCACTTTCAGCACTGATGTGGTGGTGGCGTGCTAGTGTGCGCCATGCTTGTATGAGTGGATAAGACAAAGGAGAACTACCTGAAGTTTTTTTAATTGTCCACACGCTGTCTACTCTTAGACACACCTACCTTGTTGATGGACTTTGTAGACGCAACATCAGAGACAGTAGCTCATCTGTTGTATAGTTTGTGCTGGTTTTCTAGTAATTCATTGGTGGTCATGGACAGTTTTGATTGATGGACTATTTACTCAACACGCCACCACCACATCAGTGTCACTGCAGTGTGGAGAATGATCAAACACAAACAATACCAGCTGTGTGGGTCCTTACCATTTAAGAACAGGGTGAAAGGAGGCTAACAATGACCAACTACAATAGCGCTAAAGTGCACCTATACGGACGATGAGTGCAGATACAAGGTTTATGCACCTAATAATGTGGCCAGCAAGTGTATCGAGCATGTGCAGTTTAAGATTAAATAACAGATAGAGGTTGAAAATGTACATCTTGTACTTGCACGAGTAACAACATTTAATATCTGCAGCTAATCAAGTCCTCTGCTCAGAGATCTCATTCTACTGCTAACAAAACGCCCTATTCTATCCCATGTTTAAGCCACAACTTACACTAGTGAAACGATCTGTTTATGAAGGGCTTTTCTATATGCTTCCCGAAAACCAATCACCTCATCATCGCCCAGTCGAAAGAGAGACAGACAGAGCTAGAAAGGAAATAAGAGATGTATCCTTCAGTGCAGATTAGAGCACTACAGTGCATGTAAATAATATGTAGAGGAGAGATTATTGTGTAAAGATCCTGCAACATGTAATCAAAGTGCTGCCCATTTTCCTCCTTCATCAGCTGCCCGCCTCTACGGCTGCCTGCTGGAGGAATCCAATTTAAATCCCACTCCACCAGGAGATGGTATTGTTTTATTTTATGTGAGCTTTGACATTTCTAGCTGTTAATACAGAGCAAAATCAGAAAATATTTACATAAATACGACATTAAACTGTATTAGAAATTAAGATGGACATCTCGCTGTTCTTTGGGGAATGTGATTGAGTTGAAGTGGGTTACACAGGGGTCAGGAGATTGGGGGGGGGGCACCATGGCTGTGAGACTGCAACTATGATTTTGTATCTATACCAGAGGAGACTAAACAAACAGTGTGATAAATGAACATATATTAATTATATATAAGTATATATTAAAATAATTAAAATATAACGACAACAACAGCCATAACATTAAAACCATGTGCTTGTATCTACGATAATTGTCTAACACTATAATCAAAAGACTGTGAGGTTAAAGCCCAGACAAGATGCTAGCCATCAGCAGCCGGGGCCTGCGAGAGCACAATTGGACATGCTCTCGCTGGATGTGTGGATGGTGCGCTCTCCCCATCACTACTAAGTAATGTCTGTTGGCTGATCCATCAGAGCTAAAGATGCTGTACTTTCCTCCGAGAGTGCTGGTTGAAAAGAGGCAGTGGATGACTTCACATGCATAGGAAGTGCCAGTCTTGACCCTCCTAGAGTCAGGAACATTACAAGTAAATGGGAGTAACATGAACTACAGTCTGTAATTGAAGAACTACAAAGCACTCAATGTTAAAACTACTACCTTGAATCTACACTCATTGTCCTGTTAAGCTCCACAGTGACTGATGGGTGTAAATATAAGTAGAGAATTAGAGCAACAATATGAAGTGCCATGTCTGATTTCAGTTTACGATCAAATTGTGGCTACAGGTGGAATGTAAGAGTATAACGTACTCCTCAAAATCAAATGATGCAGATCTGCTCAAAGTAATATACAAATAAACCAGTAATGTATCAATCAATCAATCAATCACATTTATTTAAACTTGGGGTATATTGAGTGTGTCCCTCATTTACAATGTAGCCGAGCTAATACATCGAATGAAAAGACGAGTCTATACAGACAAGATTAAAAACTAATTTAAAGATCTAAAAAAATTAATTAACTAAATAAACCATAAAATAGTCAAATAATAAAATGTAAAATAGTAAAAATAATAAGCAGACAAAGAACTAAAATATAAATCATGAAAAAAATTTATATCATAAAAACACAATAAAAATAAAATCATGTCTTCAAAAAAAACTACAATGATAAGAAATAGAGAGAAGTAGCTAAAAAAAATAAAAGAAAAAGAAAAACTAAAACAGACACGAATAAAATAAAATAAAATATAAAATCAAATAAGAAATCAAATAAAACAGTGGCAGGCTGAGTGGAGGTGGTTAGAGATCAAGAGTTTAAAATGATGAAATGACTCCAGTTAGCAGATCTTTAGAGTTTTCTGTAGTGAGTTCCAGCTCACTGGTGCACTGGAGCTCAAAGCAGATTTTCCCAGTTCACTAAAAACTGAGCCTGAAAGGTGATCCAATCACTGGAAAGAGTCTTGTCATTTGTGTTATTTTTTTTTAAAGCATTGCTGTGATATACAGTGGCATATGACCAGTGAGAGCTTTAAAAATAAAAATAAAAATATACACACTGTTATAGGCAAGCAAGTATTCAAATGTACGTACCACACATAATAATATGTGTGGAATATGTGTGAGAAGAATATCTCAGACAACTTGCTCTGTGGTTAATTCTATGTTTAGAGCTTATTACTATGCCCTTGGCTTAACCCTACCACTAATAAATGAGTATTAGCTATAAACAGAGAAAATTAAAGGTCACCCTCGTAGTCATCAAGCTGTCATTTCTGCTACTGTATTTATGGCATGTTTTAATATGAAACATGCCAATCAAACCAAATTTCTACTTTCAGTGAAAAAAAAAAAACTTGTTGAAAAGGCTTCAGTAACAACATGAGGAGGAGCTGAACCCAGCAGGGCTCTGGGAAAAAAGGGAAAAATTGTATGAAATTTAATAAAGTGAAATTGGCTTACGATTACTCAGCACTTTGCCTCCAGATTAGTCTCCCTCCTTCCTACCCTTCAAATTGCACGAGTTGCTTTCAAAGTGATACAACATTGTGACATAATTACATTGTTCAAGGTGAGGCACAGCAGAAATGGCCTTTTGCTGACACAAGGTGATTTTCCACAAAATGCAAATTTAGACAGCTCACTTGTAAGCAAAAGCTATTCACAGGCATAACTCTCGCCACGAACTCATCCGGAATCAAAAAAGGAGGCTAATTGCCGACCCACAATCAAACTTTACGGGTTACTGTGACACCATGGCATCAGGCGGCAGGTGATTCACAAAACTCATCAAGAAGAAGCTGTGCAAATTGACGTGGCAAAACAATTTCTCTGTAAAGTTTATTCATACTGTCAAACATCTGTACAAACCATCTGACTGAAAGTGTCTGTACTCGATCTTCGGGCTTAAAGGGGTTCCCAACCTTTTTGCAATTTGCTGCCCAGTAAATCCACCACAAAACATTCCACGACCCACAAGAAAATTTAACTGACCTGACTTGTGTAATTTATTCGGCTTCAGAGCTGCACTGCATGACTTCTGAGTGTTAGATACTCTGCTGTGTTTCCTTACTCAGATATACTACTACACTACACCTCAAAAGTGACTCTACTGAAGCCATTTTTTGACCCTGATAAAATCCACATATGTTGCTGCTTCAGTCTTATATCGCAGAAAGATGAGGTGGGTCAGTGTCTCCCACAAGTTGTTGACAGAGTTTATAGACTTTAGTACAAGCTGCTTACTCTCCATCAGACGTTTAGTACATATTTTGTGCAAAGCATTATACTGTGGATACCCTACAATAGGAGATATTAGTCCATAAACATCCTCAATAAACACTATTAATCACTAGAATATGAGATATTAGTCCATAAACAACCTCAATAAACACTATTAATCACTAGAATAGGAGATATTAGTCCATAAACAGCCTCAATAAACACTATTAATCACTAGAATATGAGATATTAGTCCATACACAACCTCAATAAACACTATTAATCACTAGAATAGGAGATAGTCCATAAACAACCTCAATAAACACTATTAATTACTAGAATAGGAGATATTAGTCCATAAACATCCTCAATAAACACTATTAACCACTAAAACAGGAGATATTAGTGTATAAACAACATCAATACACACTATTAATCACTAGAACAGGAGATATTAGTCTATAAACAACCTCAATACACACTATTAATCACTAGAACAGGAGATATTAGTCCATAAACATCCTCAATAAACACTATTAACCACTAAAAGAGGAGATATTAGTCTATAAACAACCTCAATACACACTATTAATCACTAGAATAGGAGATATTAGTCCATAAACAACCTCAATAAACACTATTAACCACTAGAATATGAGATTAGTCCATACACAACCTCAATAAACACTATTAATCACTAGAATAGGAGATATTAGTCCATAAACAACCTCAATAAACACTATTAATCACTAGAATAGGAGATATTAGTCCATAAACAACCTCAATAAACACTATTAACCACTAAAACAGGAGATATTAGTCCATAAACAACCTAAATAAACACTATTAATCACTAGAATAGGAGATATTAGTCCATAAACAACCTCAATAAACACTATTAATCACTAGAATAGGAGATATTAGTCCATAAACAACCTCAATAAACACTATTAATTACTATAACAGGAGATATTAGTCCATAAACATCCTCAATAAACACTATTAATTACTATAATAGGAGATATTAGTACATAAACAACCTCAATAAACACTATTAATCACTAGGAGATATTAGTCCATAAACAACAATAAACACTATTAACCACTA
>BRDA01005207.1:336-27391 GCA_036984385.1 Crenuchus spilurus
ATATATATATAGTCATACTTTGGTAACTTAAAATATGAAAAAAATCATATTTATTCATAATGTAATTTAAAATGATATAAATGACACATAAAGTGAAATTTCCGTTTTAATGTTGATCAGTTTGGCTTATAGCTCATGAGTTGGCCAATCAGTCACAGTAATATGATGGTCAGTAGTAGTGTTGGCACTGTGGGCAGCTGCTAGGCATCTCCATAAAGCTTATCAGCAGATGGAAGCATGAAGTGCTGTAAAATCTTGGACCAACAGCAGCAGCTCAAACCATCACAGACTGCAGAACCTGTACACTGGACTTCAGACAGCATGGACTGTGTGTCTCTCAGACTCTAGGAGCTGATTTACAAATGAAATGATGACTCAGGTCCAGTTCTGGTTCTGGAGTCCAGGTAAGACACTTTTGATGTTGTCTCTGGTTCAGGAGTGTTGATATTAGGAATGTGGCAGCTGTAGATCTGAGATACACAGTGTTTATACTGTTTATAGTCATTTACTCACCATCACCATCACATATTATCATCATCTGAGATTCTGACCCATAAGCCAAACTGATCAACATTCAAATGTGTCACTTTATGAGTAATCAGTATAAAATATGACCTTTTTTCACCCAGTTGTGAACATCTTTTTGATATTTGAATGTTTTGATGTATGGCTATCTTCAGAGGCTTATAATATATAATTTCCATGACATGACATATTTTGAGTGAAAACAGATGAACATATCCTGTATTTCAATCTTCACATTTTAATGCAAAGTTACTGTTTGCTATAAATTTACTATATATATTTAATATATTACTAATATATATTACAGGGAACCACCGCCATGGAGTGGCGATTGGGCCCTTACAGGGGACTGTCCCCACGAAGCGGCGATTGGACCTGCTAGGCACAAGGCCCACTGAGCAGCAAGTGAACCTGCTAGGGTCTTCCTCTCCCAGCACAGTGAACAGGCAGTGGAACGAGAGGCTCCCCTGGGGTGACGCTGCACCTGCCGAGTGTAGATATCTGACTAGACCTACCCCAGGTAGCAGCACACCTTGGTAACGGATAGAACCTTCACGCTGGTGCCCTAAAGGTAAGTTCTGTTTCTTCTGAGCTCCATGTTTTCTATTTCCTCTGAATGCAGCAGAAGCATGTGTGCACCATGCTTTTCCACCTCTGCTGCACTCATTCACCCATGGCTTTATTGTTTGTGTTTCGTTTCTTTAGGGTTGTTTTTCCTTTTATTTCAGTTGCCACTCAACTCTCTGCACTTGAGCCCACTTGGAAGTGCTAGCTTCCAGGTTTTTACTACATCTGGGGGCTACATTCCTGAGGGCGATTCACTTCACCCCCTGGGATGCACTGGTCCACTAACAATTTTGCACTAAAATGTGACTCGTTTCCATGTACATGATTTGTACGCTTATTTTCACTTATAACATCAACAAAACATGTTATGTCATGAAAGGACTGTATGTGTAATTTCACATCTACTTATAAGGGGACATGCTGTTCATAGAAACAGCTATTAATAAGTTAACTTCTATTAACAGCTGTGGGTTACAGTGTAGTCATGTTTCCAAACTTATAAGGTAAAGGATCAGGAGGGCTGTATGGAGGTGCAAGGATGTCATCAGGACCCTGCAGTTGAAAATGTGTATATGTGTGTGGGATGAATGAATGAATGAATGAAAAAATGAATGAATTAATGAACCAAGTACCCCCTCCAAATATTCCTATTCCAGATTAATAATTTCAGGTCACTTCTTACTGTGCAGGCCTTTCTCTGGTCTGTCATGTGATAAAGCATCTTCCTGATAATGCTAATACAGTGTTAATTCATACAGTACATTCATCTGACTCAACACCTTTAGCAGCTATAAAGCACAAATAAATACAAATAGATATTTGCAAAGAAATAAATCACTCTTAAGTTATTTGTAACCAAAACGCAGTCAAAGAAAGAAACTATGTCTATGCTACATCCAGTAATCTCATGTAATTCTAGCTCTGCAGGACTAGTACCAGGTTTTCAAATGTATTGTCAGAACTGTCGTAGGCTTTGATGGAAGTTCTCTTATTTTCTTGTAAAAAGGCAAAACTAATCTTGGTCAGTCCAACAAGATTGTTGCTTGCATCAAGCCATTTCAGAAAACAGTCATAAACACATACACACACACACACACACACACACACACACACACACACACGCACGCAAACAGGGACTTCCATGTCATTCATCTGACTATTATCATTCATGTCCATCACCAGCCATATGAACCTGGAAGACAAAAGTGAATTTGTTAGGACACTGTTGAAGACTCCCTGTACCTGTAACTTCTTCCTTTGTTCTTCTCAAAGTAGAACCCGAAGCCCTCTCTGGTAGTACTACAATACTGTGGTTCAATCGGAAAAGTGTAACTTATTAATCATGAGATTTCTTTCTTTTTTGGTTTCCTAAACTCTCGTCTTCACCTTGGAAGGTTTTGCAAAAGTTTATACAGTGAATAAATACATACAATCCCATAGATACATTTAAGGATCAACAATATGTGATCCTGGATAGGGCGTAGTGATAAAAGAGATCTGCTCTTCTGAAGCACATGTTCTTGTTTTTGACTAAAAAGGTAGATATGAACACAGGAAACGTCTTTTTTTACATGCAGGCTTCAGTGCATAGATTCCTGCAAAATAGTCCTTCTGTGTTGTCCATTTCAAACAATCAAACCAAACAAACTTGGCATAGTTACAAAATGGACCCTCCTCAAATGTTTATATATGTAGCATTTCACACCCTCCTATTAATTGGTTAACATATTATTAAATATATATTTGCACATATATATTAATGAGTAAAAAAGAGAGAATGACAAAGCAAAACAAATAAGAGTAATCTAGAGCTCTAATTTAACCTGGTTAAGCCTTAATCTTTTTTTTCTTTAATCACAGTAATATTTAGATATCTAAAATAATTAAGATTAAAACACAGTGTTGTCTAGATAGATAGATAACAAAAGAAAAAAGTAAGTGTCACACAGAAGATTTGTTATTACTCAAGTTACAAGTCCAGGGTGAGCAGGAGGGTGTGATCTAGCCTCACAAATTGGAGGGGAGCTTAGAGCAGAGTGCTTCTAGTTCAGAAGGATGGGCGTCAGAAGACCTCCGGGGCATAAGGGAGGGCGACGTCCCTGTAGACTGAACATGGTGCCGTGACCCGGGCGGAGTCTGTACGGAGGGTGCAATGTGCCCTGATACAGAGCTACAGGGCTTGGGTGTCAGTATTGGAGAAGAGTAAGGGGACAAACAATAACCAGGATCAATAGAGGATCTAGGGGATGAATGATGACCCAGAGCCTGGGCAACCTCTCCACTTAGTGTGGGGTGAGAGCTGGATAAAAGTTTCATATCCTCAGAGAAGCGGCTTAGTGGAGATTCTGTTCCCGAGGCATGGTGGCCTGGTAGCTGGCCAGGGCAAGAGGACTGGGGCATGAGCAGAGAGCTGTGAGAGCCTGTAGCACTAGAAGGGTCACTGTAGTGAAAAGTCCTTCCACTTACTGGGCTTTGGATTGTGGGGCTGGGTGCTAACGGAGTGTAACAGGGAGATGCATTAGCTGAGCCATATTGAGCTAGAGAAGCTAATGCTGACCTTTCTAAAGGCAACTGAGGGAGAAAACTGGACCGTAGGCTGGACAAGGTGGACTGAGTGTTTGATGAAGGTGAACCTTCTGGGGCCTGGGCAATGTGAGTATGGCTGGATGATGGAGATCCAGGTGGGGGTGTGTGGAAGAGGTTTAAAACACTTGAAGTCCTGCCACCCCCACCTGCAAACTGCTGCAGTGAGCCCATCTGTGTGTTTTTTTGTGACTGTTGACTGTGGAGAGGCTGACAGGGAGCATGGCTGAATGAACCAGTAGAAAGAGGGCTACTAATTGAAGAGGTTGTGGTCAAAAGACCTACTAATGCACACCCGGCGGAGCCACTTGAGGTCACTCCACTTGATGTACCACCCACTGCTCCTCCTACCACCCCACACAAGGTTCCAACACCTGAGCCATCTGCCAGACCACCTGTCCCACCTTGCTGGAGGCGGTTGGACTGGGGTGGGGTACCTGGTGGGAATTGATGCTTGTGTTTGGGGGGAGGATGGAGCTGTGCAGTGCTTGATGTGGGGGATACAGATGTGGGGAAGTTGCCAGATGTTGGGAAAGCAGAGGCACCACTAATTCCAGGCTGAGAACCACTGCTGGTGCTTGAGGCATGCTGGCTACCACCACCTGGTGCTGTTGAGTGGTGGGCACGAAAGGTTGCAAGCAGAGGAGTGTCCGCTCCTGGATGAGGCCTTGAGGGAGTGCTGGAAGGGGAGTCTCCAGCTGAACCAGGACTTACTTGTGCAGGTATCACTTGAAACCTTTTGAGTCTACTGGGAGGCTCTTTCATTGTGCCCAAAACTGAGGCGGAAGGGCGGAAGAGTGTGGCAGGGAGGTGAGGATGGTGAGTCAAGGCAATTGCGACTGATGTTGTAGCTGCTGCAGCTTGTAGTGGAGCTTGGATGAGCGGGGCCCAGATGACAGGAGTCGGCGATGGAGGAGCAGGGGGAGGTTGGTTTTGCATCAGGTGGGCGCAGTGTGCCATATCTCGGTCATGCTGTACAATCTGCTGGATGATCTCATTTTCTTGATAGTTGAGGACGCCGGAGTTCAAATCGTGCTGGACCTTGTGCTGCAAGAGAGAGTTCTTCTTTCCTAATGGATATAAAGAAAACATAATCAAGCAACTAATGGCATAACTACATACCAGCAATAAAGAGAGAAGGAAGATTACTTTGCTTTGGGTGCACCAGCTGGTAGATTCATGCGTGCATAACAGGTAAATTAGTTATTTGAAATCCTGTGACAAAGCCCTGCAAAGCTTCTCTCATTCATAAAAAAGCTGCATTATAATGAATAACCTTTAAACAAAGGACATTATTCACCCTCAGGCAGCACACTGAATATTAAAGAGCCCACAAAGCAAGAATTTCTATGATCAGGGATACTTTTAAATGCTTTCATTCTGTCCTTTTTTATCAAATACTACTCTGTGCTTCCTTTCTTTCAGTAACGGTAGAGTCTCAGCAAGCCCACAGCTTTGGGAAGAACCCCAGGCTGAGAGGTTGATAGCAGGAAGAGGATGGCCTGTGTGGAAATAGCACAGTCTGGTAGGGGTGTGATGGCTCCTACAGGCTAGCCAGTCTGTGTTTGACGAGTCCTTGCTGTTGAGCGGTAGATAAGGCAGAGAGGGAAATCAGCGAGTAAACATGGCCTCGATCACGGGGTGCTGACTGATAGGAGGAGAGGCATAGGCTAGTCAGACACATGGCACTTTCCCATGTTTGGTAGCTGCTGGACAGCGGGTCTGAAAGGTGAGGCTGGCTGAAGGGCTTTATCATGTTTTGGTGGAAGATACAAACACTATCATGCCAGGGAATGTGATGGACTGTTCCCTTTTTCTGCCATTGCCAGACAAACGGTTACACTTTATTTAATTAACTGAATGCCACATCATTTCATCTGAATGATCCACAAAGCAAAAAACCATTAAAAATAATCAAAATATCATCCCTGAAGTAACCAGGGGAAACAGAATTAGCGGTCACATGAGGGTGGCCATTTTGTGATATGAGAAAGTGGTGATTAGGCTGCGGGCTGAAGACGACCCGCAGTAACCCCACCGCATTCCACCACAGATCAGCAGATTGCATTTGAGATCCATTAATGCTGTAATTAATTAGTGAGGTCTGCGGTCGGTAAGTCCATTCTGTCAGAGAGAAAGGTGAGTTCTACATGCTGGATTTGTGTCAAACAGGTGAACGAGCAAAGCCAGGTATGCAGATCAGCACCAGGACAATTATTGTGAAAACGTAATAACTGGAAACGTCGTAGGTCAAAAGGCATTACTGTCATCCATCTTTCATTACTTATTTATGATGTTCATTAAACATACATACTGATATGTCCATTTGATCTGCATTTAGCATTGATGGGTTTGACACTATTTTGTTTAATCCCTGAATTAATTTATCAGGGGGAGGTCTTTAAAGAAACATTGACTACAGGAGTGAGTTTCTTTTTTTTTTTATTGTTTTTTGTTTGAGTTTATTGTTGACAAATTATAATTTATTCATGTATTCACTTAATATGTATTTATTCTCTTTATCTATTGTATCTATACATATAAACAATTATTTACGGCTGTATTAAACACAGTTTAACATTTGACATGTGAGGAGCTCACTGTGATAGTTACTTGTACCTGTAGCTGTGATCATAAGCAGTCTCACTTTTACCATCAATTTCAGTTTCTTTTTCCTCTCTCAGGTAGAGTCTGGACAACAAATATTTTACTTAGAGACTCTTCAAAAGCAATCATGTTGGTTTGCGATTCATGGTTTTTGTTGCATCCATGTACTAAGAGACTAAATACAACAACATCAACAAAGATTTGTACCACACAGGACTAAAATCATATGATCTCTTAGCTTATTAACAGTAGATAATTTAGTCTGAGGAGGAGAAAAACACAGACATGGACTGGACGGGAATAAAATCATAGAGAAGCTCCTGTAGAATAAGAAATGACCCAAAATCCCGAAAACATCACTTCAGATATATTCCTCTGGACATTTCAGTAAAATACAACATGCTAAATGATTCCATCAGAAACAACTGATGCATTTAAAGCTGTGTTGCACAGCTCACACAAGTCCTAAAAGTAAATAAAGAGAACCCAGTTAAATATTATGCTCATTTATTTATTGAGGAAAATGATCTAAAAGCATGTAGTGTACTTTGACTAAATGCTGCTTCAAACACCTTCCTGCAGTCTGAGAAAGCTGGAAAGCAGTTTAGTGTATCATTTCTTTGCTATTTGTAGTGCTGCTCAGGAAACACACTCCCCTATGTCCTCTGGATGCCGGCAGAGGGATGTAGACTGTTTTAGATGGGAGTGAAATGATTCAGTTTGTTGTTTGTGCTCGAATGTGTGGGCTGGTAGTACTAGGTGTCAGTGTTTACTCTGAGGGGTGTCTGGGCCCCTGCGGTGGCAGATAAACACAGGCCTCGGTGACAGCACTAACACAGCCGGCCGCTGTGGCGTCTACGCCTTCAGCCGTCTGGCTCAATAACACAGAGGCCGTGAGAGACGGCTGGGAAATTACACCCCGTGCTTTGTGCTACAGCAGTTATTCTACTCTCAAGAGTCTTCAGATTTGTTCTAATAAAAGGTAAATACTCCTGAAATAATATGGAATAATAATATAATATTAATGACACAGTATCTTATGCACAAAGCCAGCCCAGGTACAGCAGAAGTGTGTTAAATCACAGTCTGTGAGGCAGTCTTACCTATACGGTCAAGGCGGTCCAGGGCAACAGTCTCGAAGGCTCTTCTCATCATGGGATACTCCTCCAGTACCTCATTGAAGTTATCCACAGAGAGAGAGTAAAGCCTGCAGTATGTGTCTGCTCGGACACTGGCCGTACGTCTTCCTCTGGTCAACAAGCAGATCTCTGCAACAGACACATGCAGAACCACACACATCAGGACTCAGTTTGTGTAATGTTGTCATTCCTTCTAACAACATTTAAAAGATGTTCTAACACCAAGTGATGATGTGTTTCAAGTGTTATTTTGTTCCTCCAAATATGTTTTCAAAATTCTCAAAAATTCTGAACTGGGAACAAATCAGGACTGCTGACAGGACAGTCCAGTACCCTCTTCTTCCACAGTCATGTCTTTGAATGTGTACAGGATATGCTTTTGCATTGTCTTGTTGAAAAAAGGCAGGATGTCCCTGTGCTCTAAAATCTGAGTGAAATGTAAATGAGCTTAACCAAGAACATAACCCCCATGCCATGACACACCCAGGTACTGACACAACCTCCATACCATGTCAGACCTAGGTACTGACACAACCCCTCATACCATGTCAGACCCTGGTACTGACACAAGCTCTCATACCATGTCAGACCCTGGTACTGACAAAACCTCCATACCATGTCAGACCCTGGCACTGACACAACCCCCCATGCCATGACACACCCAGGTACTGACACAACCTCCATACCATGTCAGACCTGGGTACTGACACAACCCCCATACCATGTCAGACCCTGGTACTGACACAACCCCTCATACCATGTCAGACCCTGGTACTGACACAACCTCTCATACCATGACAGACCCTGGTACTGACACAACCCCCATACCATGACACACCCAGGTACTGACACAACCTCCATACCATGTCAGACCTGGGTACTGACACAACCCCCTCATACCATGTCAGACCCTGGTACTGACACAACCCCTCATACCATGTCAGACCCTGGTACTGACACAACCCCCATACCATGACACATCCTGGCTTTTGGATTTGTCTGGGTGTTTTTTTTTAATCTTGGTTCTGGGTTCTTCATGGTTCTGCTCCATGTGCTTCAATCAGATAGAGATGAATAATGGTTCAGTGCTGTTTGAGGGACCAGGGATGTATAGCTTAGACTTGTGCCCACTGAAATTTCTCCAGATTCCTTGAATTGCTTAATGAAGAAATATACAAATCCCTTCCATGCTTTCTTTGAGGAACACATTGACAAACTCGAGATCTTCTGCCCATCTTTGCTCCTCAAACACTCTGTTGATGCTGCTTTTGCACCCAATCACAATTACAATCACCTGTTTAATATCACATCATTAATTAGCTTTTTAATCTCATTAATAGCCCTAAATAGCTCCCGTCCCAACTTTTTTTGATGTATATTAACAGGAAATGAGGTTAACCTCACAAAATATGGAACATGTTGGGTTCACATTGTCTGCAATCAAATACAAGTTAGAGAGAATGTAAGAGAGACTGTTTTCATTGAATTTGCATTTTCTGATTTGGGGTTGTACTACACAGTCATTCTGAAAGCGAATAAACTGTGGATCTGAAATTGTGTTGCTGTAATGCATTTCATTCACTGAAGTAAACACAGTGTTTTTAACCTTTTTCAGCACAACATAATACAAAATCCTTCCTGCAGGATCTTCACTGACATCATGTAAATGAGACGTCTCGCTCTTTTGTGTGAACCTTTTATGAACCTGTGCATGAGGATTACTGTGTGTTGTGTTCAGAGTTCAGGCTGAAACAGCACCGTCAGCTCACGCCTGAGTCTCAGCACGTCTCCCAGGGCTGCAAACGGGAACTTTCTATCAAAGAAAAGAGTCCAGCTCACCAGCGACCGATTTTTTTACATTTCTTTTTGCATTAAAAATGTGAATTTTCTGTAATCCAGAGCTGAAGCACTTAATGCCATTTTTGGAGCTTAGAGGGTTGGCAGACCTCATCCGTCATGGCGGATCAGGAGAATTATGCACCATTTAACAGGCCGCAGTGCAGCGCCACGCTGGCATTGCTGGAGCTGATGGTGCCACGCTGAGACCTGGACCTGTCCTCCGTGGGTTCAGTTTAGGAGTCGGTGAGGACTAAGGTGGTGGTCTTCCTTCTCGCAGAAGGATCTTCAGAGTGGCAGTGCCAATGCATTGTGAATTATTCTCATTGTGGCATTAACCAACATTCACTAACAACTAGCACCAACCAGCACACCTACTTCAGCACAAAACCACCTCCAGCTCTAAGCTCTCTAATAATTTATACAATAATATTGTCTAATTGTGTTTAAAAGCTGATGATTTATTTCAAAAAGTTAAGTAATGTTACATTTATTTACATACAAAGTGACATAAAATAATATAAAATCTGAAATAAATGTCCATTGCACAGATAAGTAACTATAGTGGACACATGTTTAATTGTAATTCAACTGTAACAATCTAATGTTTATAGAAAATGAATATTTGAATAATGCTATAAGTATATTGCTCCTTATTGTGCACATCTCTTATTCATCCACTCATTTGTAGAAGAATTTGACTCAAATCCTGGCAGTAAGTAAAGTTCCTGACCATCAGCCATTTTTGTTTACTGTGTGTTTTGTTGCAGTTGCAATTACTGGCTAACCGGTGCCGACACAAGGTTTTTTCCACTAACGAGGCTAATTATACCATTAAAACCAATGAATGTAGAAGGTAATGACAAACAGCTGTTTACTGTAGTGGTCAGCATGCATGAAAGATACATAAGAAGTAACAGTGAGTACACTAAAATTATTAGTAGGATTTTTATTTTTCATATAGTACGTTTGCAATGATACTGTTTTAATATGGCCTAGTTACGGGGTCATATAAGGTGTAAGGTCTGTATGACTGGATTGGTTCCAGTGAATGTTAGAGTTGAGGGCGTGGTGGGGGTGGGGTCACCTGGCAAACACATAAACTTTACTTTCACTTTCAAAAAACATTCAGGATGGGGTCTGAAACATTTGGACACAAAATGCCCACAGCTAATGACTCCCCTAGGTCCAGCAGAGTGACGAGTGCATAATCTGGTTTGGGTTGCCAGATCCTGTAAAATCCCACAAAAATACCAATTTGGAACGCAGCATGAAAAAGTGTTAAAAATAGGGAGCAGGTATGTGTTTGAAGGTGCTTTCAATATTGTAAACATGTGTTTTAACTGCTGCAGCTGATACCAGACAATTCTTTTCAACTTTCACTAACATGTCTTTACATTAACACTGCTCTCCCCACCCAAAATTAGGTGGTCTGATGACCCGAAGGCCCAGAGCAGATGATGTAAATGCGGGTTTGTCTATGCTTATGTGTCAGCAATAATAATAACAATAGATGTATATGATGTATAAAATGATCATTCAGATTCTCACAAAAAGCTACAAAGAAACAAAAGTGATGGATATTTTGAGATGACACTAATGAAGTTACAATAAAATAATCAGAACATTTACTGAATTTGGAAGTCAAATAAAAAATAAAATTATGTATTTGTACAGTGTGCTCCTAAAAGCAAGATACATTGAATAAAACATCTAAACACTGTTTCTAGCTATTAGTAAATATAATATAGCTCCAGATTCAGAATATAGTGAGTCCAAACTTTTGAAGTGTTGTGTAGGCATGACTACGGTATGTGTGAGAGTACATGATGGGTTTTGTGGATGAGCTCATGCATTGTTTGTGCTGTGGGGCATGCTCTGGTGTCCCCTCGCCAAGTGTGTGTGTGTGGGGGGGAGATGTAGTGGTGGTGGTCTGTGCCCTGGGTAATCCCCACATCCCCACTGAAGAGGAGAGCAGCTCTCAGCTCGGCTAAATCCCTACACCCGGGGGTCTCTTCTGGCTGAGGCCAGCACACACGAGATGAGACGACATCGAGCTTTAGAGCGAGAGAGAGAGAGAGAGAGAGAGAGAGAGAGAGAGAGAAAGTGTGTGAGAGAGAGAGAGACAGAGAGAGACAGAGAGAGAGATCGAACCTCATGTCCTTATAAATGTGAAGCCCCTGACAAGCTCACAGAGCAAAGCTGCAATATTAATGACAAACATAAAGCACACCAGCTGTAGTATACTGCCATAATATTAAGACCACCTCTTTGTATTTACACTCATTGTTCATTTTAGCTCTGACATTTTGGTGCACTTTGTAGTTGTACAGTTACAGAGTTTATAAATACTGAAATTAAGGTTCAAAATGGAACTATTTGTTTTTAAGACAGTAAGGGGAATGATTTTCTTGGAGTATTATCCTAGTATAGTATTATTATTAGGAGTATTACGACTTTTCTTCAAAGATTACATAGACACTAAATGCTGCTGTTATTATTACTATATTTTTATTATTATTACCGTTAATTATTATTATCATTATTATTATTATTATTATTATTATTATTATGATGATGATGATGATGATTATTACTATTATTATTATTATTATTATTATTATTATTATTATTATTATTATGATGATGATGATGATTATTACTATTATTATTATTATTATTATTATTATTATTATTATTATTATGATGATGATGATGATGATGATTATTACTATTATTATTATTATTATCTGTGGCAGTTTCTGAATATGGGCAGCTGTAATATCAGGGGTGGCATGAGTGCTGCCCCGTCCCCAAGAAGCTCTGTGAAGCACTGTTGGGACCATTGAATTGCTTAGAGCTGGCCGATGTTCGTCTCGGGGGAGGGGAGGCTTGCGCAAGGTGTTTGAGGCCGGGTTGTACCGAAGGACGGGGAGGGGTGCACCGGAGGGGTTGTTCGTCCAGGGCACCAAACGGGCTAGGACCGCCACTGATTATTATTAGAACCATTATTAATGTCTTGTATAATTCTTGTATCACTATTGTCACTGTATCAGTGCACCTGAATGACATCAGATGGTACGATGACTGTCTATCAGTAACTTTTCAATAGTTGATCAGAGGAGTTGATCAGAGGAGGATGGGCCCCCCATGTGTGTCAGGTTCCTCTCAAGGTTCCTTCCTCCAGCTCTGAGGGAGTCCTGCTGCTTTTGGTCTGCTGGGTTTTGTTTTTTATGTTATTACTGGTTCTCTGTAAAGCTGCTTTTTGACAACATCAGTTATAAAAAGTGTTTTTTAAATTTTTTAATTTTTATTATATCTGACTTGATGACCAATTTGAGGTTCTGTATTTCTGACCATGAGCTATAAGTCATACGGTTAAATTTTACACACAAAACAAATGCCTGAAATGTGCTACAGTACATGTACGAACATCAAATATATGACAGTTGACCTTTTTTGAAAGAAATTATGAGCAGAAAATGAACCTTTTCATGATGTTCAGATGTTTTGAGATGAAACTGCATTTGCAGCATTTACACAGACTCAGCGCTGTCGTTTCTGCATCTTCATACTAAAACATCCTTAAACTCTTTTTTATTTTTTTATTTTGAGTGATCAGATCTAGCCCGCAGGCCACGTTCAGCCGTGACACCAGATTTATTCGGTTGTGTGTTTTTTTGTAAAGTCACCGTGACCTCTAGTCTCTTCTTGCTTAGCCCCCAAACTTCCCTCCGCAGCACATCGCTCACATTAGCATTATGGACGAGAACTGACTCAGCCGCCCAGTGACTCATCAGAATAACAGAAGAAAAAAATCCTGCATGAAATCCTGAACAGGCTTAGAGAGCTGGATCCTGCCAGCATCCTGCATGCACTCCAGCTCCATCACTGTCTTATCGCTCCACCCCCCACTGAGCCTTTCCACTAACACACTGCCGACATTACTACACCTCCCTCCCATCACAGCGGTGTGTGTGGGCGTGGGCTACTCATAGTCCTGCCACTAATTGAGTAAGATTAAATCAAGGCTGGACTCTTCTGTTTCACTGACGTTTGTTTGGTGAAGCGCTAGTCTGATGGATTAAATCTAGTCTACACCAGTTTCTCCTCCAGCCATCCATCAGCATCCAAGCAGCTCTGTTACCTATAACAACCAACAGCAGTGCAGACAACACTCACACTTCAGCATCACTGATACTCAGGGTTCTATGTTCTCAAGGTTCTATGTTCTCAAGGTCATGCTTTCTCAGGGTTCTATGTTCTCAAGGTCATGCTTTCTCAGGGTTCTACACAGTAAATATGTCAGTGTTAAATCAACACTATTAGAGTTAAATTAACACTGGGAGTGTTACATTTTGACACCCTCAGTGTTAATTTAACTCTAATAGTATTGATTTAACACTGACATATTTACTGTGTATGCTCTCAAGGTCCTGTGTTCTCAGGGTTTTATATTTTCAGAGTCCTATGTTCTCAAGGTCCTGTGTTCTCAGGGTTCTATGTTCTCAAGGTCATGCTTTCTCAGGGTTCTATGTTCTCAAGGTCATGCTTTCTCAGGGTTCTATGTTCTCAAGGTCCTGTGTTCTCAGGGTTTTACATTTTCAGAGTCATATGTTCTCAAGGTCATGCTTTCTCAGAATCCTATGTTCTCAAGGTCCTGTGTTCTCAGGGTTCTATGTTCTCAAGGTCATGCTTTCTCAGGGTTCTATGTTCTCAAGGTCCTGTGTTCTCAGGGTTTTATATTTTCAGAGTCCTATGTTCTCAAGGTCCTGTGTTCTCAGGGTTCTCTGTTCTCAAGGTCATGCTTTCTCAGGGTTCTATGTTCTCAAGGTCATGCTTTCTCAGAGTTCTATGTTCTCAAGGTCCTGTGTTCTCAGGGTCATATGTTCTCAGGGTCCTACGTTCTCATGGTTCTATGTTCTCAGTGTCCTATGTTCTCAGGGTTCTATGTTTTCAGGGTCCTGTGTTCTCAGTGACATATGTTCTCAACGTCCTGTGTTCCCAGGGTCATATGTACTCAGGGTCCTACTTTCTCATAGTTCCATGTTCTCATGGTTTTGTGTTCTATGTTTTCAGGATTCTACATTCTCAGGGTTCTATGTTTTCATAGTCCTGTGTTCATAGGGTTCTATGTTGTCAATGTCATGCATTCTAAAGGTTCTTGGTTCTCACTGTCATATGTTCTGAAGGTCCTGTGTTCTCAGAGTCATATGTTCTCAGTGTTCTGTTTTCAGGGTCTTGTGTTGTTCTCAGTGACATATGCTCCCAGGGTCATATGTTCTCAAGGTCATGTGTTCTCAGGGTCTGGTTTTGTCAGTGTGATGGGTTCTCATGGTCATATGTTTTCAGGGTCCTACATTTTCATGGTTCTATGTTCTCATGGTCCTGTGTTCTCAGGGTTCTATATGCCTGCTTTGTTGTCAGAGGCATATATTCTCAGGGTCTGAAGTTCTCAAAGTCCTAAATCCTCCTAAAAGTCCTAAAAGTCCTAAAAGTTCCTTAGACCACATGTGTTCTCAGGGTCCCAGCATTCTATGTTCTCAGGTTCTTCAGTTCAATATTCTGAAAACACATAACACTCCTTTTGTGTTGGGATCATTATTAATATTCTTGAAATAGTATTAATATTTTATACATTATCCAGGTTATTTATTTATTTACTTATTTACTGGAAAAATT
This sequence comes from Crenuchus spilurus, assembly GCA_036984385.1. NCBI lineage: Eukaryota > Metazoa > Chordata > Actinopteri > Characiformes > Crenuchidae > Crenuchus > Crenuchus spilurus. The sequence goes on from BRDA01005207.1 coordinate 15,276, forward strand.
CTTCAAAACTGATATAAACACAGCACCACCAAATGGTTTTAATTTTATTGTAAAATTTTGTAAAAATAGCTACATCTGTGGTATTACAGGTCACATATGACCCGGCAGAGGATGATAAAGAGTCTGGTTGGTTAGGGTTAGAGTTATATAATAGTACATAAGACCCTGGGAATGTACTGACCCTTGAAACATAGTATCCTTTGTAATGAACTGTATAAATCTTGGGAACATAGAACCCTTGGGTCAAAGACACTATCACTGTTATTACTGCTTTAGCTGTGTGGTGGCCATTTTATAAATAACAGTACTGTGTCGCAAAAAAATTAGAATATTGTGTACAAAGTTCATTTTTGAGTATAATTTAATTGCAAAATATATTTTACATTCATTACATTTATTGTAACATTTCAGGTTTTTTTGCTTTAATGTTGATCACAAATCAGAAATCCAGTAGAATATTTAATCTGGAGTTTGACTAAATGACTACTGAGACAGTATCAACAAAAATACCCGAAATATGGCAGTTTCTGTGTAATGAATGTGAAATATATGACAGTTCAGTTATTTTAAATGAATTATGAATGTAAATGAACTTTTTCACAATGTTTTAATTTTCAAAACAGTAAAAAGTTAGTGGAACCACAGTGGAAGTCATTTTGGGATGTTCTGGGCCATCATGAAATTTACAGGCAATGTAAAGACTAGGAAGTGTTTTCAAATGATGTCAGAACCTGAAAATATGTTGTCCTCTGCTGTCTGAGGGTGTTTCAGTGTCATGAATCTGTATTCTGATTAAATCTGCTCTAAACTTAGACTTTACAAAAACCTGTTTTCAGATGTGCTGATATATTGTGATGAAATACTCTAAACATTTCTAGTCAAGACTTTTGAGCTCAGAACTGAATAAACAGAGGTGTTGGCTACACACTGCCCAGCTTTTAGACATTGTATGTGGTTTTATTTCTAAAGCTTAACTAATGTGAGGTGACACTCTGTTTTCACTTATTCACTAAGTCTACATTGAATATTTATAACATAGCTGTAAACAGTAGGGTGAGAGCTCTTTGTTTATAGAGACCAATGGGTGTTTGCACACATTCCTGGGCCGCTTGTCTTACAATGGATTGTTCGGAATTTCCATGTGAATATGAATGACAGATTGCATGAGTAAACAGAAAAAAAGCGCAGTGTTCTGACTCGTGGTGAAAAATGTGTCACTGCTTAAATGTTCCTCTCACAAGCACCTAAAATATATATTTCGATTCAAGCTTTATAGATTTGGAACAAATACCCCTTAACGTTTCTGAGATATGTTTAGTTTTGTTTCTAGGATAAAATCTTGCAGTTATTAAGTGTTCTGCTGCTGGCAGGAGCACCGAATCCAGAGGGTTAATAAATGTTAATACATTATTTTCATTACTTTTAATTAAGTATATACAGTGAGGAAAATAAGTATTTGAACACCCTGCAAATTTGCAAGTTCTCCCACTTAGAAATCATGGCAGGGTCTGAAATGTTCATCTTAGGTGCATGTCCATTGTGAGAGACATAATCGAAAAGAAAAAATCCAGAAATCACAATGCATGATTTTTTAATAATTTATTTGTGTGTTACTGCTGCAAATAAGTATTTGAACACCTGCCAATCAGCAAACACGTCCAGGCCCATCTTAAGTTTGCCCATGACCATTTGGATGATCCACAGGAGTCATGGGAGAAAGTGCTGTGGTCTGATGAGACCAAAATAGAACTTTTTGGTCTTAATTCCACTCGCCGTGTTTGGAGGATGGAGAATGATGAGCACCATCCCAAAAACACCATCCCTACTGTGAAGCATGGGGGTGGAAGCATCATGTTTTGGGGTGTTTTTCTGCACATGGGACAGGACGACTGGAGAGGATGACCGTGGCCATGTATTGTGAGATTTTGGGGAACAACCACCTTCCATCAGTTAGAGCATTGAAGATGGGTCGTGGCTGGGTCTTCCAACATGACAATGACCCAAAGCACACAGCCAGGATAACCAAGGAGTGGCTCTGTAAGAAGCATATCAAGGTTCTGGAGTGGCCTAGCCAGTCTCCAGACCTAATCCCTATAGAAAATCTTTGGAGGGAGCTCAAAGCGACAGCCCAGAAACTTGGCTGGTCTGGAGAAGATCTGTGTGGAGGAATGGGCCACAATCCCTGCTGCAGTGTGTGCACACCTGGTGAAAAACTACAGGAAACGTTTGACCTCTGTAAAGGCTACTGTACCAAATATTAACATTGATTTTCACAGGTGTTAAATACTTATTTTCCTCACTGTAGATAATTAATTTTCCTTAGAAATGTGCATATTCCTGCTGTAATGTCATACAATATCAAACACCACATTATTTAATCATATCCGAGGCAAATGTGATGATGGTTACATGGTTATAATCTAATAGTTATTCACATTATATCCTCTCAGCTCCAGCGCAGAGCTAAAAAAGCTTCAGATGTTAGACGTGTCCTGGCTGAATGACTGCCGTTAAGAAAAGAGGGAAAACTGTGTAATTTTCATTTTTTGATGAATTCCTGCTTTGAGGCTATTTTCTCGTGTGTGTTGGTGGGTGAGCTATGGGTGGTGTGAGGACGGCACTCGCCAGGCTCACCTGTGCTTGGAGCCTTTCTGTCAGCTCAAATCTCCATCGTCCACTGAGCCCCGCGGTGGACGCACACTAACCTTTCAGAACGTGGGCACCCTTCGAGCTTGATCCAGCCTGACACTACAGCATGCATACCGTGAGAGAGCTACAGTCGATACACAAGCCTGCACTGCATCCACATCTGCACATGCTTACTGGACATACAAGTGGACTGGACACTCAGTCACAAAGACAGTGAGGTGAAGAGGGTAATTATAATAGAGGTTAAGTGCTCCACCGTGGAGCACTGATTGCTCTGTACCACTTGCCAGAGTCCTCGTTCTCCTTTGACATCAATGACCTATGGGGCACCACTGTTATGCTGTTGGAAGGTGTAAGGGACTGCCATAGTGGAAGGGGAATTGGACCTACATGGACCGCCCCCACAGAGCAGTGATTGGTCGCTAGGGCAGGCCCTTTTCTAGCCATTGTTACTGTGTTACCTCCTCCTCCAGCTCAGTGATTGCTTGTTGGAGCAAGCTCCTTTCCCCTCATTGGTTACAGCCAGCAATCCGCTCATCACGCTCAGCTAGATACTGGCTGTCTTAAAGTCTCCGATGCTGCAGTTTAGCGTGTAGCCATTTCACCCAATTGCCAGTCCAGTTTCCTCATCTGCTGACAGGTTTTTGTAGAGGTACAGCTCTGTACCGATTTGTTTCCCCTAAATCTTCTTTTCCCAGTCCCTGGCCTCCTCTCACTTTAGTTTAAGGAGGTTAGGGATGTTGCTTTCTTTATTATTTTCATGGGACAATTTGGGTTATTTTTGTTGCCTGAGGAGGAAGCCTGCTGGTAAACCAGCGATCCTGATGCACTACTGCTGTAATTCTAGGCATGGTGCGGTACAGCAGTACCTCCTCCACTTGTTCACATTCAGGAAGCCTCCCGTAGCCAATGTAGCAGTTCTGGCAGGGAGGCTTTACAGCTCTAGGAACCCACTCAAGGTGCGCTTAGGTTATGTACAGGCTCCCCTGGGTTGGGGCTGCACCTGTAGGGTGTAGGAATCTGTTTAGACGCACCTCATGTGGCATCACAAATGCAGAAAATGCAGAGCCTCTTCCCTTAGCAACCTTGAGGTAAGTTTTATTTTATTGTCTGAGCTTATTTTTCTCATAAATTCTTCGAAGCATGTGTGCACCGTGCCTTTCCACCTACGCTGCACTCATTCATTCTGGCTGCAGCTTTTATTGTGTTGTTTAGTGTTTTGGGGTGTTTTTTTCTTTTATTCTTTAGTTGCCACTCCCTTCACTGCACGTGAATCCTACCTGGAAGAATCAATATCCAGGTTTTTTTTCGCTAAAGAACACCGTCAGTACACCTTCTCTACAGTACAAGTTTGTGGTTTCTTAGATGCTGCCTCCACCATGCTTCACCCGGTACTCTATTACCCTGTCTGTTTAGACATCTGTCACATCACATGCACACAGACACACATATTTACCCGTGTAAACACTTTCTCTGGGCTTCATTCTCTCTGAGCTGGAGTCTCATAGCAGAGCTTTACTGCTCTACAGATTAGCTTCACTGTGAGGGCGACAGCGCAAAGTCAGACAACACCAGACACAAGATGACAAGACAGATTTGAGAGGGCACTTTCAATTTTTCTACCCTGCAGCGTCTCCTCCATCCAAGAAAAGACATATTTCTCAAAACGGACAGAACAAAATGAGACTAAACTAAATCCAAAGATTCTACAGAAACTACAGACATTAAAATAAATCTAACAATTAGACACAACACACATCTCTGCCCAGTTCCATGTGTAACTGCTTTTCTTTTTCCATTTTCTGTTCATCTCCTTATTCTTCCTTTCTTTTCATTTCCTCTAGTTTCTTTTCCTTTTCTTTGCTTTCGTGTCCTTTATTGTCCTTTCTTGTTCTTCCATTCCTTACCTTTCCTTTCTTGTCCTTGCGTAATGTTTACTCATTCCTTACCCAAAGCTCATGCATGTCTGATATCACTCTACTCACCACACACACATACACACACACATACACACACACACACACACCACAAGATGATATATAGAGCACCTATAGAGACATATGGCATATGTTTGAGTGTGTGTCCTGACTTTCTCATTTGGGTAAACAGAGGGTCTCAGAGAGAGAGAGAGAGAGAGAGAGAGAGAGAGAGAGAGAGAGAGAGCACAACCCTCACACACACACACACACACACACACACACACACACACACACACGTTATATAAATTAATTTCATGAGTGGCTAACTCCTGTTTGGTAACAAATTCCCCACAGCTCCTGCCCATCTCCCAGCTCTCCCAGCACCACACTGGTGCCAGGAATAGCACAGAACAGCACAGGCTGATAACAGGCGGACGGCCAGCGCCACCGCAAAGCTCCACTGCATTTAATGCGTTTGGGAAATAATTGCAGATCCAGGGCTTAAAGATAATGTGAGCGAGGGCACACGCTTCCAAAGTGGCGCATTTAGCATTTCAGCTGATCCTATTCAGGCATGTGGCAAAGTCACACTTAAACACAGCATCTGTTTATCAGGGCTGTTAACTGCACAGTCCCTGTTTTTAACTCCGTTACACACATTTACTCACCAACTGAAATGATTTAGAGTCCTTTCCTCCTGCCAAAGGATGAGTAATAGTGATATGTAACCTGTACGTTACTGTGTACATTGAGGTGTCCATGGTGTGCACAGTGCTGTATGGCTTTATCAGTAACCTACAGCTGTGTTTATGTTTTAATCCACATGTTTTACACACATTACAGAGCCGTCTTTATACATTTTGATGGTTAATCTCTCTGAATGGACTGAATTGCACTTGCGGAAGACACCTAACAACCAACAGCTCCACAGGTGCCATGGATATGGCTGCCCATCACTCCAGGCACTGCCCCCTAGTGTGTGTGTGTAAATTATTGTTTCCAAATTTTTGACACTATATGAACACCATCCAGTCATTTAAACCACTCCACAGACTGTAGTCCATCTGTTTCTCTGTATACACACAGTAAGTCCGCCAGTGTTAAATCAACACTATTGGAGTTAAATTAACACTGAGTGTTACATTTTGACACCCTCAGTGTTAATTTAACTCTAATAGTGTTGATTTATCACTGGCAGATTTACTGTGCACCCTGCTGTTCAATGGACAGGACCCCCACAGAGCGTATCATTCTCAGTGACACTGAAGTGGTGGTGGTGTGTTAGAGTGTGTTCTGCCAACAGTGTCATCAATGAAGGACTAGAGGACCAACACAAACTCCGCTGAGCTCCTGTCAGTTTACATCTACAAGGTGGACCCACAAGGACAGTGAATGTTCTGATCCACTACACCACGTCAACTGTTTTAACACTGGCTGAGTTGGCTGTCAGTGATTGGGTCAGAACCAGCACACTGAAATCCGACAGGGCCACACATGTGAAGTGTTGATTAACTCTGGGACATTCACAGAGAGACTGCTTTGGTTATTTGGGTTTTTGGGGGAGGGCTCCTGCAGAGAGAGTCCAGGGGTCTCGTTTGGAGAACAGTGGCTGTAATTAACAGAGCAGTGGGTCAATCACAGATAAGTGCCTCAGAGGCCATCCTCATTACTTAAACACGGCGACCCAAACTGTACACTGTCACTCTGTAAAGGAAATGGTGTTTGGTAAGTCAGTAAGTACATCATCAAAGGCTTATATTCAGAGGCTGATCACCCGCAGAGCCACTGAAGAAGCTTCTGACGACTGACCTCTTCTTAAAGACTGCTGACGTACATTCACACAGCATGGACTGACTGCTGGTGTTAATAATGATGTGTCCATATAAGTTTTAATGTAAAATATATAAATAAGATGTTACACAGCTGCTCCTGGAAGTTTCTAGATGGATGGACCAATAGAAATGCTCCAAATCTACTCTTTCTAAACACTCAAAGCTCTTTTTGGGACATTTGGGACAGACATTCGAGAGGCCAGCTGCAGCCGGTCCGCACCAGAACTCTCAGCACACATACACAGAGAATGAGCCAGTCTATGAAGATGGAGATGATTAGGAGTGGGCAGGACATCAGTCCTACTCTTTCAGTAACAGTTATACAGGACACTGTCCCGTTACTGCACGGGGATCCAGGAATAGCACCAACACCCACACAAGAGGTCTCCCATCCAAGTTCTGACCAGACCCACGCCTGCTTAGCTTCAGTAGAGTTGCATGTTATGTTGTGCAGGTGCTATAACTTTATTTCATATTTTCCCACTAAACATGTTATTGTTTACATGTAAATTACAGTTTTTTTTGTTGATGTCATGACTATGTTCTCATGAAAATCAGAAATCTAGAATCTTAAATTATTATTATCATTTGGAGTTTAACCTCCTGGAGTCTTTTTAGTTATTGTATGTGCTTTTAGTTCTAAAGCTTAACAAATGTGAGGTGACACTCTGTTTTCCTCAGCCAGTAACCCTACATTGAATATTCATGAGATAATTGTGAACACTCAGCTAAGAGGCCTTTGTTTGGTAAAAATTCCACACGTTCTACAGCCGGTAATCCAACAAATGAAATGTACAGAATTACCATGTCATTATCATATAAATGACAGATTGTGTCTTTTGGCGAAAATGCTGGTGTAATGGAGTGATGTGTGAGTAAATTCAGAGCACCGTTCTCGTAACATATGTTGGCCTGGTAGTAAACAGTGATGGATAATAAATTATAGTCCATGTTTGTGTGACTACAGTAAACTATACTGCAGTATAAGCCATTCAGAACAAAACCAGGAAAGACCAGAACCACATTGTGATGTCTGTATTATAGAGCATTACTGAATATCAGAAATCCCTCACCTCCAAAGTAGGAGCCATCTGACAGTTTGGTCTCCTTGTTTCCTTTTGTCAGAACGCTGACCACGCCATGTTGGATGAAGTACATCTTCTTCCCAATGGTCCCCTCTCGGATGATGTAGTCTCCAGGCTGGAACACCTCGAAGCGAAGCTTCGTCAGCATCGACGTCACAAAATTAGGATCAGCATTCGCAAACAGAGGCATTGACGCCACCAACTTACGACAATTGAAGTTGATTATTTCCTGTAAAATATCAGAACATTAATTAAATGTCAAGGTTAAATATGAGAATATACATTTGATTACTTTTATATACACATTTTACTATAGTACAGAGGAATAGTGCATCACCAATGGTAAAATGTTAATTTGTATCCATAATAATAATAATAATAATAATAATAATAATAATAATAATAATAATAATAATAATAAATAATTAAATTTTCCATACAAATTCATTTGCAAAAATAGGTTTTCTGTAGCGCCTTACATTGGGTGTAAATTGCATGATGACTGGAACAAAAGAAATGGCTTAAAAATTTGGCATTAAAGCAAATTAATTATAATTGTGAAAACTAGAATATTGTGGGAAAAAAGCATTTTGGGTTATTATTTTATTAATTAAACCTGTCATATATTTTACATTCATTACACATAAAGTGACACATTTCAAGCTATAAATCATACTGATCAACATTAAAACAAACAAAAAGGCTTGAAATGTGTGACTTTATGTGTAATGAATATAAAATATGTCACAGTTTACCTTTTAAAATTAAATTATGAACGAAAATGAATACAATATTCTTTTTACAATATTATTAATTTTTATTTATTTTTGCTCACTGTATATTTTTGACATGGTACTGTATAAACATCTGACTTCATAATTTGATTTAATTTGATTATTTTGATATAATTGTAAGAAATTTGGCACAATTGAAAATTTGATAATTTATTATATTTCATTTGAGCAGTTTTGGTTGCAACTTTGTAACAAATACGAAATAAAAAGGCTTGAAATGTCACTTTATGTGTAATGAATATAAAATATGTGTCCGTTTTTAAAGGTAGAGTGATTATAGAATGGTGATTAAACTTGTTTTTAATGGATCATCGATGTCCCTAATTAATCGACACCTGCCAGCCAATCAGAAAACATATCTTGTCTCCGAGGTATAATTATATTTAATCCATAAGATAACTAATAACTAATAACTGTCATAATAATTTACCACTGGCTAAAATGTATAATTGCTTATAAAATTCTAAATGATTTGGTATGAAATAATTTTTTAATGGTCCTGGAGAAACTATTTTCAGGCCGCACTAGAATACATAAAATAAAAAGTAATTTTTACATCTAAAAATATCCCCCAATTTTTTTTATTTTGGCCATAAAAATAGTGAACACATGCTTAAAAATGAGTTAAAATCAATTATTCCACTTTACCAACTGATGCAGGTGAACATTATTGTGATGTACACTCTTCCTCTAGCACAGCATCTCTTCCATCGGCATGAAAAACTATTTTATACAGTATATGAATGTATAAGAAAATCTAATCTGCCTCAATCTGTTTAGTCATCGTGTGAATTATGTGCAGCAATCGGAATAAAAAAATGTCGGCCTAGAGACCTAAACCGTGTCACTGAGTATGATCCCACCCTCGCGCACACAGGAGAGATTATATGGTTGGGGTTTTATCTGCTCTCCATCTGTCCATGCTCACCTCCCTGAGCGGCTCGTTCAGCTCCCCCAGGATGCTCTCCTCATCGAACATCTTGCCCTGGTACCGGTGCTCATAATAATCATGGATTCTCTGTCGCATGTCTGCCGGGAGCTTATGGAAGGACATATACTGCTCCACCTGCTTATACTGGAAAGAGAGAGATAAAGGACAGGAGGTCACTTTAACAGTGCAAACCTGACCACTAAAGCCTTTCAGTTAAAGAAATAGACCAACATTTTCAGCCTAATCTCTATCTGACACATATGTGGCATGTGGTCAATAAACCAGGGGAATCATTTCCCTCTAAAAAGCTGTTTTATTTAAATACACAAATACTGCAGCAATGGGGGAGTTAATTCCATGAGTGAACTCTCATGAGAAATACATTTTTATGGAAAATTAATTACCCAAATTTATTTGCAAAAAAAAAACCATTTTCAGTTTTTGACAAAATTTGAAAACAGCTGCTCTTCTTTACATTGTCTGTGAATTTGATGATGACTGGAATAACAAAAATGGCCCAAGTTTACTTAGAAATATGTCTGGTTCCATTGACTTTCATTAAAAGAAATTCAATTTTATCCTCCTCCTGTAAAACGATCATTATTCAAAATTGGAAAATTGTGTACAAGTTCATTTGTGTTCATAATTCAATTAAAAAAAGTAAACTCATATATTTTATATTCATTGCACATAAAGTAAAACATTTTAATCCTTTTTTGCTTTCAATGTTGAGGCTGTTTGCATAATAAATATTGTAATAATGTGAGAAACCAAACTGATCAGCATTAAAACACATCACGCATGATATATGCCAATATTTCTGTAATTGTATATAAAATATATGATATTTTACCTTTTTGAATTAAATTATGAAGACAGATGAACTTTCTTTTCTGTATGTTAGAGATACATAGACATTTGTATATTGAGCTACATAATTGCTCCACAGACATGGCACCTGTTTCCAGAGGGAGCAATTAGTGATAGTATATAGTCAGGGGAGTGATGGGTGTGCAGTTTCCTTCTGCTTACCATAAACACCAGAAAAACCTGTTTTATGATCTTCTTACAGTATTCAGTAACTGTCCAATAGTCTCTACTGTTTTAAACCAACATGTAAATGCAACACAGACTGAATTATTTTACCCTAACTCCAATCTCACCTTACCCTAATCTTAATTTAACTAATCTCACCTTAACCCTAATCTTAATCTCACCTTAACCCTAATTTAATTTAACTCTAATCCCACTTTAACCTTAATCTCACCTTATCCATAATCTTAATTTAACTTTAATCTTAATTGAACTCTAATCTCACATAAATTCTAATCTTACTCTCACCTTTACCCTTATCTTAATTTAACTATAATCTCACCTTAACCCTAATCTTAATTTAATCTTATCCTAAACCTAATCTTACCCTAACTCTAATCTCTCCTCAACCATAATCTTAATCTCAAATTAACCCTCATCTTAATTTGACTCTAATCTGACCTTTACCCTAATCTTAACCTCACCTTAACTCTAATCTTAATTTAAATCTAATCTCACATTAATTCTAATCTTAATCTCACTTTAACCCTAATCTTAATTTAACACTAATCTTATCCTAAATCTAATCTACCCCTAACTCTAAACTCATGTTAACCCTAATCTTAATTTAACTCTAATCCCACTTTAACTATAATCTCAATCTCACCTTATCCATAATCTTAATTTAACTGTAATCTCACTTTAACCATAATCTTAATTTAATCTTAAACTAGACCTAATCTTACACTAACTCTAATCTCATTATAACCCTAATCTTAATTTAACTCTAATCTCACCTTAACCCTAATCTTAATCTAATCCTAATCTAGCCTAACTCAAAACTAACACTTTGCTGAAAAGTCTTAACTTTGGAGATGCAATGTTCAACAATGAACTGGACTTAATTTGAACTGGAAGTGAAAGCAGGTCATATTCAGTCTGGCTGATCAAAAGCCCTCAGAGTGCTGAACACCGGCTCTGACCTTTCTGTGCATAGAACATACTAAACACCTCCTGAATGCAAAATAAAAGCCTTACGCAAAGCTGGAGACAGCAGTGGACCAGCCACAGTCCGGCACGGCCGTTCCGCTCGCTCGCACACGAGGGTCAGGCATTACGGACAGAATTACAAAATCAGATCAATACGTCAGCCGAGGAAGGTTTGAGAATTTAAACACACAGCTACCATTTTATTTGTCTCCACTCTAGAACATCATTAGGTCATCTCCCTCAACATACACCGACTAATAATAGCTCTCATAGCTAATGAATGTGTTGAAATAAATGTCATGGCTGGTTATAGGGTATGTTAGAAAGGTTGCTGTCGCACCTCTGGAATGGCAGTCGGAGGGCTGGGTTTATTGAATAATTCACCACAGATTGTTTCGGTGGGGCAAAAAGAGCAAACGAGTTCTAGACGACATGGTTACATGGATACAAGCTCTAACAAAAACACAACCGCAGCACTTTAAAGACATTTTCATAATGCAGACTAAACTAAACTTCAGAAAGAGACTAAACATCCAGCAAATGTTCACTGACAACCTCTGGAATGTGATCAAGTGATCATAAACCATCAAAGTCAAGCTGCTTGAGTGTCTGGCCAACAGTGATGCTGAAGACTGAAGAGCATGAAAACGTCATCACTCCACCAAATATACACTTCTGAGCAGTCATTACACACCAGTACTGGAGCTGTTCATGATCACCTTTCTGTCTAATGGAATAATTTGTGCAGGAGAAGACAAATAAACTCTGTCTCTCTCTCTCTCTTTCTGTCTCTCTCTCTGTCTCTCTCTCTCTCTCTCTGTCTGTCTCTCTCTCTGTCTCTCTCTCTCTGTCTCTCTCTGTCTGTCTCTCTCTCTCTCTCTCTC
>BRDA01005208.1:9263-28429 GCA_036984385.1 Crenuchus spilurus
GGACTGGATTATCAGGTGCTAGCCTGCTACAAGCAACCAGAAACAGATGGCATTGGAGAGAATTGACTCGTCTGTGCAGCCTACCATCGCGAAGCCATGACGGCGTGTGACATGACATGACAGTGATCATTCCTCATTTTTACATCCACCACATTATTTTTGAGCATTTTTTAAAATTTGCCATTTTCACTTTTTAAAAAGACCCCTAGTCTACACGTCCTCCAGTCACCACAGGTCATTCATGTCTGTCAGAGGTCATTATAAAGACATGGTTTAGGTCGGACCGCTCAGATAATACAGATCCATTTGTTTTTGAAAAAGAGAAGAAAATTAGCTTTCTGTACTATGGGCCCTTTAGAAACTGACCAGCTGGAGTAGCCAGAGTAGTTTCCCAAAATAGCAGCTGCAACTTACTGGAATTTCCAGCGAGCTGGATGATTTTCAGAGTCTGTCAGACCAGACACATGTACAAGCCTCAGATTTAGCCCTGATCAGTAAGCCCAGCACTGTGCAGGACAGTCATCACTACACAAAAGCCTTTACGCCAAATCCAACAAAGCAGGAACACAGAAGCTGATTAAACATGTGGTGGCAGGTAGAGCCGTGTATCATTTAGAAACTCAACTTTACACCTCCAGCTGACGTAAAGATTCAGGATTCACTTACAGACCACGAATACCTGAACACCTGAGAGTCTGAATCAAGACTCTCATTTGTCTTACAGCGTACACATTTGGTCCGGTTAGTTCTGGTTTAACGCTGCAGTTTAGTGAGCACGCTAAAGAACTTTAATTGATACACCTATGACTCGTCATCACCACCTACGTCTCGCTGTACTTCACTCTGACGGGTTTGTATGAGTGTCTGATGTCATTGTGTGGACAATTCAGTGGGTAGTTAATTTGAAGCACAGTTAATTAATTGGAGAGTTAATTCGGCAGATAGATAACTTAACGAGTAGGTAATCAGGCTTGTAGCTAATCTGTAATTAATTAAATTGCACAGGCAGTTAATCTGAAGCATAGCTAACAGGGCAGCTAATTACAGTGGTAACCCTACTTACGAGCATCCCTACTAACGAGTATTCCAGGTAACGAGTTGAGATCTCGGAATATTTTTGTTCCAGGTAACAAATAAAATTCCAAGTAACGAGTAGCGTAAATTTGTTCAAGTATGCCAACCGCTAGGGGCGCGGAGGTCGTAGTATCCCCTAGATGCTAGCGTAGAAGAAGAGGTCAGTCATTACCTTTGACCGCTGTCCAGTGAAAGTGCTAGTGAAAGTGACACAAAGACAGCAAAAGGTAGTGAACAAAAAAGTTAGATACATTTTACTTTTCATATGATAAGTGTAACCATGCCATACACGTACGCCCGTCCTCCTGTCCTCCTTAGCCACCAGCCTACACGAGCGCCATCGTCGTCTCGTTTATGTTTTAAAAACCCATATAAACACATTATTTACATATTAAAGTATACTGTATATTGGCCGGCTGACACGGATTAATCAGTTTTACATGTATTCTTATGGGGAAAATGCATCCAGCTAACGAGCAAACCAGCTAACGAGCAAACCAGCTAATGAGCTCAGCTCCTGCACGGATTAAATTTATAAGTAGGGTTACCACTGTATTTCACAAAAAAAGATTCCGTTTTCAATGACAAACGTAATTATATTAAAGTTAATTCATTAAAAACAATCAAATTTAGAAACTGACGCCGATGCAAACACTGAAAACAGTGAAAACCGTGTCGCTTTGTCTGTAAAATCAAGTTTAACGTGAATTATTTCAGTTTTTATTGCATTTTCAAAGCTTGTCTCAACTTTTCTGGAAATTTTGTATATTTGTTAGTTTTAGTTTGTTTTTTGTGGCTAAATGCTGAAAAACAATTAGCTTGCTTAGCTGCTCCTGTTAACCGGCTAGAAGCACCAACTCAGCTAACTTCTCATGTTTGCTACTTCTGAGAGATTTGAGAACGATAAAGTTCACATTTACATCGATGTGGAGCTTTAAGGCACTTTAATCTATTTCCAAGCAGTGCAACATCTTCCCAATGTTTAGTGTGTGATTAACTTACACTTGTGGTGACGTGTTTAAAAGAGACACGTTTTGGACAGCTGGTGACATTTTCATTAATAGTAATAATATTTAGTGGAGAATGACGTGATCCGAGTTAATAATGTGTGTAAAGTATAAATGCAGATTAGATCAATACTAAAATATCAATACTTCTGATCGGGATGTTCCTTATTGGCTCAGCAGGTTAAGACGCTGACACTATGACCAGAGGACTGTGAGTTTGAATCCCGGTCATGCTGTTTGCCAACAGCCGGGGTAGAGAGAGTAAAAACAGGCTGTGCTCTCTCTGGGCGGGTAGCTGATGCTCTTATCTCATCACTTTCACACTACAGTGTCTGCTGGCTCAGGCGTCGTCTACCGATTGGTCCATCAGAGCAGTGGATGCTGAGCTTTCCTCCAAGCGCGTTGGCTCCACAGTGACGGTGTATCAGCGGTAGTTAGAAAAGAGGCGGTGCCCACATTGGAGGAGCCGTGTGCTTGTCTTCACCCTCCTAGAGTCAGGGACAGTACAAAGTGATGGGGAAAATCTAGCAGATGGGAGGGGTTAATTGGCTACATAGTGCTGGGCGATAAAACGATATTGATTTTTTTCATGATAAGTTTTCCCTCGATGACGATGATAAGCTGGGACAATAGAATTCGATAAGCATTAACGTTCGTTTCCATTTCACGTCTAAGCAGCTTGACAGTGAGTTCAGAGTCTAATACTGCTGCTTGTTAGCTCCTCCTCACCAGCGCCGCCAAAATGCACTGTTGTGTTTAACACAAGCTGTAATTGGTGGAAAGCGTAGTGGGGCGGGGTGAGAGAACGCGAGGTCGCTGTGTACTCGTCTGTGTGAGAAGGAGAAGGAGAGGGCTCACTGTGTGTGAACCAGTGCTAGCATTAGCTTGTTAGCTTGGCTCTCTAGCCTGTTGTTATTTTGGAGTGGCTGCGGCCGACAGCAATCACTGTAAGTTTCAACAATAAAGCGACGACTGTAAACGTCTTTTTCGTCCATCCTTTCAACACGTCCAGCCGGACGCTACAATATTATGTTCTGGCAATAAACATTTTAATATTTTAAACAGTAACATTTCATGTGTTTAGTCTGATGTTTTTAGAAAGATGTTTAAAACTAAGACAGTGTTAGAAAATGTAATATCGTGATAATTATCGAGATAAATATAGAAACATTTATCGTGATAACATTTTTGGCCATATCGCCCAGTTCTATTGGCTACTATTACTTTGGGAGAGTAAAATTGGCAAATACTAGAAATAAAATTATTTTTAAAAAAGATCCCACATCAGCCTCCACTGCCTGCTGACAAAACAGAAGATCTAGAACAATGCTGAGCACAATTTTATTTTTAGATAATATACAAAATGTTATTATATATTAATAAATGCTTTACTTTACTCATAAATCCCTTCTTGATGTCCATGTTTAATAGTAAAATGAACATTTGGGCACTACTGGTCTGGAGACTTTAGTTTGAGAAGTACTCAGTATTGGATCGAATGGAAAAGTTGTAGTATTGCTCTTCACTAGTGTGTGTAAACTGCTTTTTTTTACATTTTGGTCTTTGATTTAAACAGACCAAGCCCATGTTCTCCATGTTAGTACGATAGTGTGTTAGAACTCTGGTTCTGAAGAACTACCTTTCTGCACATTTGACTCAACTTGCAAATTAAGACGTTATGCTCAATAAAATACTAACATATGAGCTTTGGGGAGGATTACTGATTAATACATGAGAGTTTTCAGCTCCAGGCCTGTTGTGTTCCAGTATTTCACCTGAAATTAAAATGTCTGCAATGTCTTACATTCAACTCCATCATTCAAGTATTGTGTTTCACCAAAAAATCACATTTACACAAGCTTCCACATACTGTACATCAAAGAGAGTCGGCAGCCAAGATATGTTTGCAGTCCAGATGTCAGGCAAAATGTTGCTAACAAGCCTTTAATAGTCTGGAAATTTCTGTAGAAACACACTACCAAACTTTTCTGAACCACTGAAAGCTCGTCCACAAATTAGTGACATTCAGCAACATGGTTTAGGTCACAGAATGTCTTACTTTTAAAAAGTTCAAGTTTTTTCCATTTCAAGTGGTTTCCTAAACCATATCAATACTCAGTGAAACTGGATGTGGCTCGAGAGCATCATCAGAGTCAACATCAACATGTTAAAGTTCTCACAAACTAGTGGATGTGGTTGAGGATACAGTACGACTTAAAATGACTTAAAATGCTGCTGTGTGAAGCGGTGCTTTATTCATTCACAGTAAGTCATTCAACATCCAATACCACATCCACTAGTCGTCAGTAAGATCTGGATGACCCGTGAGAGGACTGAGAGGACTTTTGGTGCTGTGTATGTTGCAAAAAATGAAACAATTGGGCTACTCTGGTGAGTTCTAGCGTTTGTTGGCCATTTCTAAACTAAAGATGCTCAATGTGGACTCCACAGATATCTTAACTGATCGACTACATCTGAGGAAAGTGAGAAAAATGTGTAAATATGACTTGTGAACCACTTAAGTCATTCTGGAGGTGAATCAGGTATGAAAAGCAGGAACACACATACCTGCTGGGCTACATCAGTAAACCTGACAAACACTACACGGCCTTACAGTAAGGTTAGCTTAGATTACCTACAGAAAATGAGGGGCCCCGTGTGGCTCAGCAGGCTAAGTCGCTGACACTATGACCAGAGGATTGAATCCCGGTCATGCTGTTTGCCATCAACAGCCGGGGCACAAGAGAGCAAAAATTGGCAGTGCTCTCTCTGGGCGGGTAGATGGCGCTCTCTTCCTATCACTTTCGCATTGTAATGTCTGCTGGCTCAGGCGTCTACTGATTGGTCCATCAGAGCTGGGGATGCTGCACTTTCCTCTGAGCGTGTTGGCTCCCCAGTGACGGTGCATCAGTGGTAGTTAGAAAAGAGGCGGTGGCTGCATCACACACAGCGGAGGACGCTTGTGCATGTCTTCACACTCCTAGAGTCAAGGACAGTGCAAAGTGATGGGGAGAGCCCCCTAGTGGATGGGATGGGTTAATTGGCTACTACCACATTGGGAAAGGGATAACATTTGCAAAAATTACATTTATAAAAAATCTGCAGAAAACAAAGCAAAAAATCCTAATACGACTTTCCATCACATCCACATTAATGCAGAAGGATGCTCACAGTGAACCTGAAGTGACACTTCTGTTCACACCAAAAGCTTTAAAAACCTAGTTTTAGTTTAGCTTAGCAGCAAAAGTAATGTTATTTTATACGTCCAATTCTGACCCAGATATAAAACAAACTGCACACTCATTTCTTTCTCATACAATTTAGTTTGTGACAAAATTTTACATTTCTTTTTTTTAAGATGGCTAGCACTTCTAGCTTTACGTATCTAAACTTTGTTCCTGAGAGATTTTGGGAGCTACAAAGTTACGTTTCTACGGTGTAATCAGGCGTATTAACACATTTCCAAGAGCTTATACCACCAAGAGCAGCAACAAAACATTTTAAAATGGTGAAAAAGTTCATTTGTGTTCAACATATGTATATTAATTACATGAAGCAACATTTTAAGTCTTTTTGTTTTAAAGTTGATCAGTATGGCTCATGAACATTAAAAATGCAGATTCTCAGAATTTGCTATTAAAACAGTATCAACTTTAAAACATGAAAGGCTTGAAAAGTGTCACTTTATAAGTAATAATACAAAATAATTTTACATTTATAATCTATTTTATATATATATATACACATATCATATATAATTACTTTTTAACAACTTTATTAATATATTATCTATTATGTCTTTAACTGTACTGTATTGATAAATATTTTTAAATAGTTTCTTCTGTTAGCAAGAAGCTAGCAGTTCTAGCTTAGGTGGCTAGCTTCTCTAACTTCATTTTCTGAGAATTTTTGAAGCGAAAAGTCTCACATTTACAACTTTATGGTATAGTCAGGCCGTTTAGTATATTTCCAAGAGTTTTTATAATACTCTATTGTAAACGTAAAATACATATGCGGTGAATATTTAAAAGAAATAGTTTAACTTACATTGGCAACAAGCTAGCCACGCTAACTCAGCTAAACTTCGTTTCTGGGAGATTGTGTGAGCTGTAAAGCTCATATTTACATATCTATGGTGTAACCACGCCATTATTTGCGTTTCCAAGATCGAATTTAATGCTTAAATGTATGATTTAATACATTAAAAGAAACACGAACTTAATTACCTGCATCAGTTAGCAACTGGCTATAAGTTCTAGTTTAGGTGGCTAACCGCGCTAACTTCGTTTCTGAAAGTTTTGCGGTTCAAATTCCTAGAGGGCATGGAAGATGCGATGCTTCGGTTTAAAATTAAGTTACATTTGTTGTGAAATATTAGAAAAGTAATTGTTTAATTGGTTTAGAAGCTTGTTAGCAACAAGCTAGCATGACTAACTCAGCTAGCTTAACTTCACCTTTTGGGTATATTTTGGGAGCCACTACGTTCAAATATACACCTCTGTGGTGTAATCAGCACCATATGTAATGCTTAAGTGTGGTATCGTTACATTTTTATAAGCTATGAAGCGAGTTAATGTGTTTAGCTGCTTGTTAGCTTTGGTTGCTAGCTCGAACTTTTGGGGGCTACACAGCTCACAATTTGTGCCTCTGTGATGTAACCAGGTACTTTAGTACATCTCCAAGAGCTCAAATACTGCTCAAGTATGTGGTTAAATTACATGCGTGGTAAAATATTTAAAAGAAATAGCTTTAACTTGTTTAGCTGTTTCTGTTAGCATGTAGCTAGCAGTGCAAACTTCCAACTTCTTTTCTGAGAGATGCATGACCTATAAAACTCTAATTTACATATATATGATGTAATCAGTCCCTGTGAAGCGTTTTAAGAGCTTTTACTAGTGTTAAAATATTTTATAAACACAATTAAGTGCAGCTATACAAGTGCAAGATTTTTTGAACAGCTGATATTTTCATTATCAAGTGTTTAATTAAACAATAAGGTGTGTAAATGGCGATGTCAATTGCTGCGTCCCATTTTTATATGGTTATGTAAATAAATACACTACAGCTAGGATCTTTGTTGGGACAAAATTCGGGTTTAGAGCAGCATTTAGAGCTTCAATAATAGGAGTAGCACCAATAAAGATCTCATGTTTAGGTGTTTGTGCACAATCTAGCACTGTTTATCCTGTATATATATATATATAGACTTTTGAAGTTAATATGCCTTAAATCTACTTGTAAGTAGACAAGCATCAGTCTTAACTCTTTATTAAAGTGTACTGCAAAATACGTAGAAGTAAAACTAAGTAACTTCAGTAGGTTAGAATAAACACATGCCCCGTTTTTCCTGTAACTACACTTTTAAGCTGATATGCCTTAAATCTACTTTAACTGGACAAGCTTTGGTTTTAACTAATTGTTAAGTACATTGTAATGATATGTGAATAAGTAAAAACTTCAGTAGGTGAGTATAAACACACATGCAGTGTTCACACTCAGTGTTTTACTGTGCATGTAGAACCGGATTCGCGCCGTTAGTAAATCAGTGAGTAGGCTGTTCAGTTTGTTGAACTGAGTAGTTTGTAAACAGGCTTGTTCAGGTTGGGTAAATGTCAACTCGGCTGATTTACCAGGTAGAGGTTTTGCCACCGGCCTTCTGAGTCTATGTCCTCAAACTCGTGGTCCATTTCTGCGCTCATTGTCTCAGTGTCGTTTCCGGTTTAATCCAAAATAAATATCACTGTGATACAGGATCAGTCATCTCGGGCACCGCCGCTAAGCCATCAGCGTAGAAAAATATATAAAAAGGGAAAATAAACACACAAAAACACACACATTCACTCACTCACTCACACATACACTCAGCCCGGTTGACATTAACGCTGAACTGCGCAGAAGCAGGGTTGCCAGATCTATGAAAAATCAACCTTATACGGTTGCCAGATCGCGACAAATTATAAAATGAACAGTTAACTAATTCTAAAGTTGTAATAGTTTTTTTCACAAACACACAGTCAGTCTGACTGAAATGAACACTGAACAGGATTGCCAGGTTCAGTAAATAAATATAGGTTAGGTCTCCAGCCTGGTGTCTGCCTAAAATTTAAACTAGCCCAAAATACAATTTATTCACTGTCACACACAATGTGCAGAAGCATGCTTGTCAGGTCTAGCTAAAATAAAACAGGTTATGGTTGCCAGGTTGCCGACAAACTCTCAAACACAATGTCTGCCTTCACAGGCTTAAACTAGCTCAAAATCTATAGCGACCCATCAGAAAAAGCTATAATACTTTTTGCTCAGATAAACTCAGTCCGACTGATATTAACACTGAACGTGGTTGCCAGGTTTTAAAAAAATGCGGGAGAGGGTTCCCAGGTCCCGAACAATTCTCAACACGATGTCTGCCTACACAAACAAACTAGCCTAAAATCTAGTTTCCAATAACAGACAGGTATGATATTCAAATGGTGGTGTACTGCTTAATTTTTTTAATCATAATATGGCTTTTTCCCTTTTTATACTTTTGTTAATCTTACTTTGTTTTTCTAATTTGTACTTTTTGTAAACCTAAAAACAAATTTGTAAAAAAACATATTAGGAGTTAAATTAGAGAATCTGGCAACTCTGCATATAAGGGGCGGCGCACGATTTTCGCAGCTCAGCGATAAAACAGAAAATAAAGTCAAAGAAAGGTTAAAACATTATGCCAGTTTATCACACACAAAACCATACTCCACATGCTGTCCACAGACTGAAGTAAAAATAATAAATTGTTATTATATAAAAATAATAATGATGATCAGTAATAAAGTGAAATTATTTAAGAAAATAAAAGGGACGTAAAATTTTTTTACTTATATATATATATATATATAGTAGAAAATAGTTCTGGAAAATGTATGGAAATAAAATAGGAAGTTAATAAAATCTATATTTTTGACTGTGTGATTTTATACTGCCCCATAATGTACTGAGTCTTAGACTAATATTGAAAATAAAGTGTATTAAAACTGAACACGTCAAAATGTTGTTGAATTTGTTTGTTTCCATTTCACCTCCAGCCCAGCAGGGGGCGCTTTGAAATTTCTGACCAAACAGGTGACACTTTGTAAATTAAAGTATAAATATTAAATTTTTGTTTTAAATGTGAAAAGTAATTTGTAAATAAAGTAAGCACTGAATATAAAATGTGAGCTGTAAATGCAAAAGTATAAAATAATAAAACATGCATAAATACAGAAATGTTTATGTGTTTATAAGCTATAATGTGAATATAAAGTTGAATAAAAATGCATTAAAATCAATAAAATGAACTTCAGACTTCTGTTGATGTTTTATTGACATTTACTTATTGAGATATCGTGTCAATATCGTGTCACTCAAATTAGCGACAGAAACTTAGCTACTTGGTTTTATTGCTGTAAATGAAAGATAATAGTCTCAGATATCTATGGTAGTACATACAAAATAAAAACAAATACAATGAAAAGAAAACAAAAAAATCTATCTGTCCGTCCATCTGTTCGCCTGCCTGTATGGCTCGCTCTCTCTGGTTTCGCGGTTGTTCTAGTTCTGCTGCAGTTGCTCCTCCAGGCCTGCAGGTGGCGGCAGCGGCGCTGTGACGGTTCTGAGCTACAGAAGCAGAATTAGGTGCTGAAATGGCGCATTGCTGAGCTTCCTGTTGAGCCGTGTTTGTTGTTTTTCTTCTGTAATCTGGTGGTTTTCGTGTTTCTGAGGTGAGGATGTTTGTGGCCAGGAGTATCGCTGCGGATCATAAAGATCTGATTCATGATGTTTCTTATGATTTTCACGGCCGCAGAATGGCGACCTGCTCCAGTGACCAGAGTGTGAAGGTAAAACTCACTTTTAAACACTCCACACCCCTCACACTCCTGACAGACCTCACTGCATGTCAATTTAACTCACAATTTATTCACTATAAACTCTTCATCTCTGTTCAGGGTCTAAGTCAGCCCACAGTGTTTATACAGTAAATACATACAAACTAGTCAAAGTCTTCAAAGGAGAGGAGGCCTGTGTTAGTCTGCAGCCTCATAGAGTCAGAGACAATATAAGTGATGGAGAGAGTACACTAATGGCCGGGTAATAATGATGTCTTACTATTGAAATTATGAGTAATTTTCTGACATAAACTCCCCTGCAGGTTTGGGATAAAAGTGATAATGGAGAGTGGCACTGCACAGCAAGCTGGAAGGTATTTTTTGTCTTTTTTATTAATGTTGCCCAGCTTTTTAATGACTTATAAACTTAATAATGAACATTTCTTTGCCGTGATGGTGATGTTATGCTTTGTGTTGCTGTGATGTGTTCAGACTCATAGTGGATCTGTATGGAGGGTAACGTGGGCTCATCCTGAGTTTGGTCAGGTTTTGGCATCCTGCTCTTTTGACCGCACAGCCGCGGTTTGGGAGGAAATCGTTGGCGAATCTAATGATAAACAGCGTGGACTCAGTCACTGGGTGAGGCTTTCTATCATAAGTCACGTTCATACTCAGTCCTGCTTACAGATTCTCCTGAGACCGAAAAAGAGAACTCTTAAATTTTCTATCTATTTATCTAGTCTGTCTGTCTGTCTGTCTGTCTATTTATCTACTCTGTGTATTAATGATTATATCTTAAGTTACATTAATTACTGTTGCTTTAAGTTACTCGTTTATTTGTTCATACAGATCAAGAGAACCACTCTGGTGGACAGCAGGACGTCGGTAACTGATGTGAAGTTTGCTCCGAAGCACATGGGTCTGGTTTTGGCGACCTGCTCAGCAGACGGAGTGGTGCGTATTTATGAAGCTCCGGACGTGATGAATCTCAGTCAGTGGAGCCTCCAGCACGAGATCTCTTGCAAGCTCTCCTGCTCCTGCATCTCCTGGAATCCCTCCAGGTGTGTCTGTAGCCTCTTTCACACACACTGAAGAATTGTTTTAGTGAAAGTGACTAATGTGCAGACTAACGTGTGCTCGTAGCGGTGGGCAGCCTTATCTGCAGTGCCCGGGGAGCAGTTGGGGGTTAGGTGACTTGCTCAAGGGCACAGCTGTGTCCTGAGGGTTCAGACAGTTGAAACGGTGATGCTACAAGGCTGCTTCCCAAGACCATGACTACCCCTAAAAGCTTGCTAGAGGTTAGATATGAACAAAAGCCTCCAGTAGAGAATATATAGATTTATTTCAGGATCAGTAAAGTTCTGTCTGTCTGGGCGGCAAAACACTCCTTGATTATTTCAGTCTTCTGAGAAGTCCCGGCTCCATAAGCTGGAGATCAGGGCTGAAATGTTCTGTATTTGGGTTCTTCATTAACTGTGCTGTGTTGTGTGTGTTTCAGCTCTCGTGCTCATCCTCCTATGATCGCTGTTGGCAGTGACGACAGCAATGTGACCTACAGCGGAAAAGTACAAATCTACGAATACAATGAAAACACCAGGTGGGTCCACACCTACTGCGCTTCCTGTATGTCCAGTGCCGTGTTGGTTCCAGCTACATCCATAAACATTTACTACCTCTCCTGTCATCTCCCTCCCTCTCCTACCCCCAAAGTATGTGGAGCAGAGGCAACAGGCAGTAACTGGAAGTGGGACAACTGAGCTAATTTAAAATGTGATGGTTTCTGTTGTGGAAATCAGTCCAACACACTGCTCCCTAGCACACGCCTACTGCTGCTGCCCATTCCAGCCCATAATTCTTAAATAGGAGCTATGTGCAGACAATTTACATAATCTGTGAAGTCGTGCAACTTCTAGTTTGACTGTTATATACCAGCTACCTTGAATATGCCTCTGTTTGACTTCAGCGCATCACGCGCCGAGGTACAGCAAAAATCAGGATTATTATCCTTCTGGTACTTTATAGTATTCAGGACTTGGAAGCTCATAATTGTTGTCTAGGGGTAATATTATAACCAACTTCCCTCTAAACCTTAACCTAAGTGTGTAATTAGATGTGTTAGTTAGCATGTAGCTAAGCTAAGTGTAAATGCGTTGCCACTTAAGAGCTGTAGCTTACTTTTAAAACAGACCTGCCAGCCCAAACAGTGTCCCTCTGATGGACTAAGTGCAGAAGCTCCATTCATTAGAAAAGTTCTTTTGTATTAGTGGAATAACAGGAGAATCAAAGTCCATAATTCCAGTAAGGCAAAAGAGTCTGGCACACACACACACACTCCAGCTCTTCTTCTAGGGCTGTTTTATACTGCGTGGAGCGCCTTGGAGGTAGCTAGTACCCCCAGTGGACAACATGTTATATGTAATGTGAATATGTAATGTCTAAGGGGTGCTTACTCTACTTCCTAACTATACATTTTAACAAAGATATCATATTCTCATTATTTTAGATTCTAAAATTAGATTAACACCAGTAATATATAAAAAAACACCAGCTGGGTTATTTTAGAGATCGTATTGCCATTCCCTCATACATAAGTGGATGTGACTAGTCCTGTTATCAGCTTTGTCATGTGATATTCAGGAAAAATCCTTTTCTTAATGTAGAATAACATTATGCCTTATGTCCATGTTCACGTGCATGCAGTGATGTCACTATGAAACCCATAAAAGAACTCGCATGAGGCCGAGTCAAAAATTATCCTCACTTATATTAAAACTTCGGTTGTCTTTCGGTTGTCAGTTGTCGGATGTCTTAACACTTTCTGTACTACTTTATTTTTATCAGTTAAGCTGAAGCCTAACACTCAAACTAAACACACAGGACTGCTATCCAAGGGTGTTGTGTTGTTGACACACTCCAAAAACTAAGCTCCTCCCTATAGTCCAGATCTACAGACGATCACCTGTACTGTGTGCATCTATTACCGTCTGTATGAGGCTCTGATAACATAACTTTTATGACTGCAGTGCAACAAAAATGGCCGCCACTCTTATGATTTGAGGCGTGCAGTGATTGGTTGCAGATGTGTTTGGACATTAATCTAAATGTGTAGTGTTGCTGTAAGGAAGGATCATTACTGGTGATAAGACATGGATTCATCTCTGAGTCTGCGAGTAAACGACAGACATTTTAATCAGCCAAAACAAAACGACTGCTGACAGTTTTCTGAAAGAAGCCATAAGAGGATGGAGACTCATGTCTGATGAAAAGGTGAAGATATTCATGGCCAAAAACATGCCGCCTCTTGGGGAGGTAGTATCACCAGACTGGTCTCTAGATCGTGGCGAGGAGGAGGATTCATAGGCAGAAACAGTAACTTGAAGGCTTTCTCAGACTGTTGATTAGATCTGAAGGGTTTTTGTTTTTCTCCAGCAGGAAGTACGCCAAAGCAGAAACATTAATGACCGTTATGGATCCAGTTCACGACATTGCCTTCGCTCCCAATCTCGGGAGGTCTTTCCACATTCTCGCCATAGCCACCAAAGACGTCCGAATCTTCAAGCTCATACCACTCGGGTAAGTGGACCCACTCAGGACAGAACAGACCGGAAATCTTGTCTTCTCCTGTTCAGAGAAATGTATACAGACAGTAATTTCAGCTCTGTTTCCTTTTCTTTGACTTGAACATATTGGGCTACGTTCACATTACAGCCTCATTAATTCAGATTTGTTTGGTTCAGGTCCGTCTTGACTTCACTTTCATAAACATAAGTGACTTGTGTCTCTCTGTCATGTGGGCTAATCTGTCTCTGAAACGCACACTGATACTTTTATCAAAAACAGTCATTTGTACAGGGTTGCAAAAATAAGTCTTTGGTAAAACTTCAGAGGTGGGATGCAGGGTTTTTGGGTCTAAATAGAAATTAAAATGAAAGATTAGAATAAAATTTACGTAAACGTCTGTGATTAAATTTGAAATTTTCGTTTTCAATTTGTGTAATGCAGCATTCTGTAAGATAATGTGTAGGAGTGATTTATGGGAATCTGGCAACCTTGTATTAGTGAGACTGTATTAAAATAAACAGTGTTAGTAGCTGATGATGGTGTTTAGCTCAGGAGGACAGTAAACAGCTGCTGGACTGAACATGATCAGGTGAAGAAGGTGATTAAAAGTCAGTCGGCTGATGTTTTAGCAGCTCTGTGTGTAAACAGAAGTGAAGTCAGAACCGGTTTAACACTAAACACGTGTGTACACACACAAACACATCACATCTGATCTGACCGACCACAGGTCACATAATTGGATACATATCTGATCTACGACCACATATGAAAGTGACTGAAATTGTTCACACAGCCCTGAAAAGATCCGATCTGAATCACATTAAGGCAGAAAAATCTGATTTCAGCCTGGTAATGTGAACATAGCCAAAGTGTTTTATCTGCTGTGCGTCCATGAACACCTTTCAGCAAAACATACAGTTTGGTACATTTCGAGGACTCTCCCTGCTTCCCTCACAGCAGCAGCTCACGGCTAATAAAAAACTGCAGATAGGTGGAGCATTAGTTCTCCAAATGGGCAACCATTGACTTTGAAGTAGGAATGCGCTGTTTGATTGACGTCCGTTGGTGATGCCTGATTAGCTGCCCAATTGAGCTGCGAGTGAGCAGTCGGACAACTTTTCATCACTTGCTTTTTTTATTTTTTGACCGACTGTAATGGTAGCCAGTTGACACACACATCCACCAGGACTCTCCCAATCACTTGCAATGTTCCTGACTCTAGAAAGGTGAAGACTAGCACAGGTCAGGCTCCGCCTCTTTTCTAACTGCTGCTGATGCAGCACTGGGCAGCTAATGTGCCACCTCTGATACATCAGCTAACAGACACCTGAGCCAGCAGACATTGCATGGTAGTAGTGATGAGGCGAGAGCGCCATCTACCCACCCAGAGAGAGCACGGCCAATTTCGCTCTCTCAGCCCCGACTGTGGATGGCAAACCTCATGACCGCGATTCAGACTTGTGATGCTCTGATCATAGTGTCGGTGCCTTACTGCTCATGTTTTCTTCACACACAGACACACTAAAGTGCCTGAATGTGGTAACCAGAGTATAAACAAGCTTCCAGGTCGTACCTCATTAATGGATGATGGAGGAGGACGACGTTCTCTGCCTCTGTTGTTCATCTGTGTCAGAAGGCTAATGTTTGTTTTTGTTTGGCAGGAGAGAAAGTGCCACCAGCTCTGGTCCCACAAAGTTTGAAGTTCAGGTGATGGCTCAGTTCGACAGTCATAACTCTCAGGTTTGGCGCGTCAGCTGGAACATCACCAGCACCCTGCTGGCCTCGTCCGGGGATGACGGCTGCGTTCGCCTCTGGAAGGGTCCGTATGTTTACTGTTGTGTGTGTGTCAGTGTGTTTGTTTCTGGCTGAAATGATTTATAAATGAAGTTATTCACAAGCATGCCGTCTCATTTAATTGTTATGCAGCTGATTTACAAATGTACTTACCTTTAAACCTTTCATTACTCTGAGAAACCTCAGTTAGTGCATCACTGATATGAAGAATTGGATGATGCCTACCTTAGTCTGTAGACTAAACGAAGACTTGGGCTCCTTAAAACCTTTCACGGTTATTTAATAAATAAATGTAGTGGTCAAGGGCGGTTTCTTCCAGCTAAGCTAACAATCTCTCAAACGTTCTTAGTATTTCAGATAATATGGAGAAGTTCTCCATGTTTTTGTCACATCCATTACTGTAATGCACTGTATCTTGGACAGATTATTAACCCTCTGGAGTCGACGCTCCCTCTGGCAGCATATTAACGAAATTCGACTAAAAAAACTGAGCAAGATTTTATCCTAAAAACAAAACTAAACACCCCGGAAACCATAAAAGGTCTACTTTTCCAATTTATATAGATATTTGTGAGAGGAGCTTAAATAAGCAGAGACACATTTTTCAGCACGAGTCAGACAGCTGCACATATTTTCCCGCCAAATGACTGTTGAATGTGTGCAATGTGATCCGGAACAAAAGACCACACTTCATAAATATTTAATTTAGGAACCACTGAGTGAGTAAAACAGTGTCGCCTCACATTGTTTAAGCTTTAGAAATAAAAGCACATACAATGTCTAAAAACTGTAATGATCAGTGTGTAGCCAACACCTCTGTTTATTCAGTTCTGAGCTCAAAAGTCTTGGCTAGAAATGTTTAGAGTGTTTTTTCACAATATATCAGCACATCTGAAAACAGGTTTTTGTAAAGTCTAAGTTTAGAGCAGATTTAATCAGAATATAGATTTATGACTCTTACTGTTTTGACTCTGATGTTGCTGAGTCTGTGCTGAACTAAAGCCTGTGTAACACTTTGGATAAATAATGTTAGATGTGTGTAATTTGTAAAAAAAAAAGTGAAACCATGTCAGACTACATCAGAGTGTCTGAAACACCCTCAGACTGTAGGGAGTTAACTGGTAAAAAAGCATATCATTACAGTTTTGGCCTCCTGGCACTGGCTCCCAGTACATTATAGAATCCAGTATAAAACCACAATGATGGACTTGAATGGATGCACCTGTATATACTGTGTACATGCTTTGTGTGTATGAGCTCTCCAGATCTTTAAGGTTTAAATTACCACAGGACCCCCTGTACATTTAATTTAATCACAATGGGGTTTGACTTATCAATGCTGAGCTGTTAGATCACTGTCAGTAACTGTTGTTGTTGTTCTGTAAAGCTCCACACATCCTGTGTCCAGGTCAGGTGATGACTCTTCCTCTCCGTTTTTCTTCTACAGCTAACTACATGGATAACTGGAAGTGCACGGGGATCCTGCGAGGAGATGGAAGCCCAGTGAACGGCTCGTCTGGTCAGTGCGTGGCTCTGAGTGCTGTGGGAGCTGGACCTCAGGCTCAGAACAGTGTGATGGGAGCAGCGTCGGCTGGCAGGTACGTAGTGATGGAGCTTTTAGCGCAGTAAAAGTGTTTCTGAATGAAAAAGAGGTTTAAATAAAAATGTGGACTGTAGACACTGACTAAATGTTTCTACTAAACATCTAGACTGACTGCTGACTGTTATTCGTAAAGTTTTTTTTACTAAACATCTAAATTTAGCCATGAATACGGCCACATTCCCCGCCCACAACCATTTTATTGAGTGGGAGCTACTACAAACTGAAATTGGCTTTTCTTCTTAATACCACAAGCTGTACCTACTAATGAACCC
Source organism: Crenuchus spilurus (assembly GCA_036984385.1). Lineage (NCBI taxonomy): Eukaryota > Metazoa > Chordata > Actinopteri > Characiformes > Crenuchidae > Crenuchus > Crenuchus spilurus. Next base: position 26,419 of record BRDA01005208.1, read on the forward strand.
CCCCAGTCTTTCTCTTAATGCTAAATGTGTTTTATAGAAGTTATTCAGGGATTTTTAAAGGGGTGTGGTGATTGACAGCTTGTCAATCTTCCCATGACGTGTCACAGCAGCTAAGGCCAATACAGCTCAGCTTATTTTACTTCTGTGACAATGTTAATAAGAGAGAGAGAAGAGATGTTGTTCAGCAGGAAGTTGTATTAATAGACAGGGGCATCACCCCAACACAGGGGGTGGAGTTTAGGCTGCAGCAGTGCCTCAACTTCCATCTCTGCTGAGCATGCTGTGGTTGCAATATGGCAGCGTCCATTTTGGCTTCAGAATGTTACAATACGATGGAAGTGTCCCAGTCTGTGGGTGCGACATCATTAGGTTTAATAACATGAGTTTAATTGATTATTCTTACAATAATATATGAATATGTATGAAGATGCATGTGTGTTACATTATTACTAATATTTAATAAAATGATGAAAATGTCTAAAATGAATGATGTAAGTCACATGGATGTTTTGTGTGTTAAATGTGAGTGTCATTGGCTACAGACACTGAAACACTTCACATTTCTTCTGCTAATTGTGAGACGCTCCCTAACACTGCAGCAGGGAGCACAAACACAAAGCTAAGCGGCTGTATTCTGGCTTGTTAAGATCAGCTGATTATGTTGTCTCATTCAAAAAGCAACTAAAGACTTTCCTTTTTAAGCAGGCATTTGGATAATTGTGCAAAGTAGCAAAGACTTTTACAGTGTGCACTGTTCTTGTGTTGTTTTACTTCATGTGTGTTTGTTTTTTATTGTATTTTCTCTTATTCTTTTTTACTTGATTTTTTAAATGCTTTGTATGTTTCCTTTGTAAAGCACTTTGTGGCCTGTGTCTGTGAAAAGTGCTATATAAATAAAATTTTACTTACTTTACTTACTTACTTCATCATAACAAGTGTAGTTTAGTAAAGTTTGTGCTTGTAGTTTGTTGTCTTCTTCCATTTCAGCACCAAACTGTAACTGTGCTGGTGAATCTGTGTTTTGTTGGTGTATAACATTCAGTTCTGAATGTTAAACCAACATTAAACTAACGTTACTGCACTAAACTTACACTCTGCTTCTGTTTACACTAGAAAAATGTCACAGTGTCAGTAAAAACATCAGTGTTCAGTGTTAATTATTCAGTCTTTTCACTTATTCAGACCAGAGTGTTTTTGCCATTTTCCAGATGATTAATTTTGGTTGCTGAATATTCAGCACATCAGTAATGTCGATGATTAATAAATAATCACCTCGTTGTGATTTTTTGAGATCATGACAGCCGACAAGGTGAAATGTCTTTACATTTAATAAATAAATAAAGCCTGGAGTGTGAACCGTACTAACGCTTACATATCACTCTAATAAGACCAAATCCTTACCACTAGGCCATGTTTTTACATCTGTAACAATGAAAGAATGCATTTGTGGGCGGAGCATTGATGGAGCGATTATCATATGTAAGACACTCAAATTCACAGTCATGAAAAAGAGCCTTTTGCTGTGGAAAATTAAAAAAACATGCATTTGAGAGATTCCTAGTTTGGCCACTGGGTTTCGCGTCACGTAAACCCATCTAAAATGCCTCACATCTACTGTCCCCGCTAACGCTAAATGTTAGGGATGTTACACCTTCATTACTGTTCCTGAGCTTTTGAGTAGACTTGACGTGCTAATAGCCCAGCATGGGAACTTAAGGGTTGCCAGGTTCACAGTTTTTTTTAAAATACAGTTGAGAGTAAATTTTCAGAGCTGGTAGAGTTGCCTGTTGCCTGTTACTGCACATATTTGACTTTTTCTGGAACTCAACAAGAAAAGTTTGGACACCCCTGATCTTGACTACGGACCTGTGACGTTGTAAAGTCTCTATACGAGTTAAACTGAGAAAGATGTTTGTGGGGCTCAAGACTGCACTCCTAATACAAACCGGATTCCAAAAAAGTTGGGACACTAAACAAATTGTGAATAAAAACTGAACACAATGATGTGGAG
>BRDA01005209.1:1247-21399 GCA_036984385.1 Crenuchus spilurus
GAGACAGGCAGAAACAGAGTGACAGAGAGAGAGAGAGAGAGTGAGTGACAGAGATAGGTAGAAACAGAGTGACAGAGAGAGACAGAAAGAGACAGAGTTACAGAGGGAGACAAAGAGTGACAGAGAGTGAGAAACAGAGGGAGACATTGAGACAGAGAAAGACAGAGAGAGACAGTGAGACAAAGATGGATAGAGACAGTGAGTGAGAGAGAGAGAGAGAGACAGTGAGACAAAGACGGACAGAGACAGTGAGACACAGAGGGAGACAGTGAGAGACAGAGAGACAAAGATGGATAGAGACAGAGAGAGAGAGAGAGAGAGAGAGAGAGAGAGAGAGAGAGAGAGAGAGAGAGAGAGAGAGAGAGAGAGAGACAGTGAGTGAGAGAGAGAGAGAGAGACAGTGAGACAAAGACGGACAGAGACAGTGAGAGACAGAGGGAGACAGTGAGAGACAGAGAGACAAAGATGGATTGAGACAGTGAAAAACAGTGACAGAGACAGAGAGAGACAAGAGACACAGACAGATGGAGAGAGACAGAGACAGTGAGAGACAGTGACAAACTGAGACAGAGTTTCTGAGCAGTCATAAGTGTGTTCCCTGTTCACTGGTGTGTGTGTGTGTGTGTGTGTGTATATATACACTACATGTGTGAATGTTTATGGACATCATTCTAATGAGTGCATTCAGCTATTATAATGTTGCACCAACTGTTGACACATGCACATGCAACTGTGCATGCACAGCTTGTCTAGTCCCTGTAGCCATGTATTTCCAATAGAATAGGACTCTCTGTAGCAGATAAACATGAATGTATTGGCACCAAATGGGCGAGAGGGGTATAAAATCTCCCCTAGCTGTGGAGCAGTGGAACTGTTGTCATCCCAGTTCAGGACTTTTTGGATGAGTTGGGGAGTTGGAGTTGAGATGGGGATGAGGAAAGCAATTACATCCTCACAGTAATGCTCCAAAATATAGTAGAAAACCTTCCCTGGATCTCTCGGCCAACAAGAGCAGAATAAACTCTTTTTTAATACTCTTGATTTTGAAAGAAATAATAAATGAGCAAGAGTCCCAATACCGTTGTTCATATAGGGTATACGGTTGAATACGGCTGGTTACAGCTGAGTGAGTGCTGGCTAGACCTTTTTTTATTTGTCAGTGACGAGTGCTTTTCAGCAAAGAAGTAAAACTGTTTGCATCGTAAATGCTAACTGGTGACCTCGCTATCTTACCCTGTATATCAGTCTGAAAAAAGTACAAAAAATAAATATTAAATTCAAGTTTCAACAAATATTGAATCATATTTGAAGAACTACAAATGCACAACTGAAGTGTGGTAAATTGTCATCTTTGACCATTTACACACCTGTGGTACCTTATTTAACAAAGTCAGTCAATGCCATTATGACATCACTATGACTAGTATATGAAGGCTATACAGATTTAAGACAGAGGGTCAAAGTAAGGTAAGACTGGGTGAATAGGGAATGATGGGCTGTGAACGGACACAAATGTGCAAAAAAATTCTGATATCATCCATCACAACCTCTCCCTTTAGACATCACCAAATGCCACTTAGTTGTCAATGTCAACTGTAGCTGACATTGCCACAAACATTACATAATAAGCATTAAATAAAGGATAATAGCCGCCATAGTGTCCTGTTAATAGAAATGCACATTTGCAGCTCAGTGAGTAAAGTAGAAATGAGGGCTAAAGTTGCTCTTTTTTCTTACAAAAATGCAAATTGGAACAGGTATAAGAACGAATGACTGTTGAACTGAACTGTGAAAACTGATAAAAGGGAACGAGATGAATAAATGAGGAGAAATACATAAACCATAAGAGTACATCTTGTTCCAGTTTTGATATGTTTTAGTTTATTAAGAAGCTTTGTCTCCTTCCCTGCAAGAGTGTGTGTGAGCTCAGAAACACACCCGACCCTCTGCACTTCTCTCACTGTACTGTTGACTCTGACCACTATGTGACCTCTTTACTGTAACCTCTGTTTAACACCCTGCATGAGAGGTGTGTGGGTGTGTGTCCTCTGTTTAAACTTCTGCACAAGCACTTGAACTCAAACATGCAGAAGCCACTCAGACATAGGAAGAGACCTGAATTAAACATCATGTAAATGCATCATCATGTTGAGAGAGAGAGAGAGAGAAAGAGAGAGAGAGAGACAGAGAGACAGAGATAGAGAGAGGCCATGAGAGAGTGTGTTATGTGCACACGTGATTCATTTGCATACTGCATGCAAGTGTGTGTGTGCATAATAACATGTGAACATGCAAAAAGGTATGTGTGTGTGTGTGTGTGTGTGTGTGTGTGTGTGTGTGTGTGTGTGTGTGTGTGTGTGTGTGTGTGTGTGTACACAATGTGTATACATCAGTGGGGAAAACTGAACTTTTGGGAACTATATTATTATGTTTTGTCATGCTTTTGTTATTGCAGTAACACTCTAATTTAATTGTTCAATTTTGTTTGGAATAAAAAGAGAAAAAAGTGAAAAACACCCAGCAGAAAATTGTCCACACAGAGTTTTTGTTTCTGACTATATTAATGTAAATACAGTCAAGCAAGCTCTCTCATTGGTTAGGCCTTCAGGGGCTTGACAGAAAGCCTTAAATGTCAGGTTAACCTCCCCACCAGTATAATTTACGAGGATATGCTAAAGGGACCAAACATATTCTAATTTAAAATAGGTGTGACTATTTCCATGACAGCAAATCATCACTTAAGGCCTTCAGGAAGTCTGAAATACATCAGTGACTGTCATAGTCTAACCAGGTTTGTCAGTATTTAATCTCTGACAGCAAAGCAACGATCATGAGTACAGAAGCTCAGTGCTAACATAATACTAGAAATCCCATAAGCATGCTAGCTGAAATTATAATGAAAATGAGTTTTTTTTCCTTGAGTTTTGACATTTATGGTCAAAAATTATGCCATGGCTTTAACAATAAAGTGTTGTCACTACTACATATAGTATGAAGGAGCATGAGAGAGAGAGGCTATGACCTTCTATTCCCTCTTACAGCCACATGCACTCACACTCACTATATGCACATTAGTCAGATGTGTCCAGAACAGTATTATCTGCAGCTGTATGGAAAGTCTGTATCTGAATGAAAAGCTCTAGCTGCCTGATTGGCTGCTTAACTTTGTCCACTCAAAGGCGTGCTGAGAGGCTGCTAAAAAGGGCCTTTTTGCATCTCAAAAGACAAAGCAGATATCATTAACTGGACAAATAACTTGGCACAAGCTCTGAGACTTAATTTGACCTAATTGACCTTACAGAATCTCATGTTAACACTATTTTTTTCTGAGTATATCATGGAAAATTATAGTAGTATGAGAATATGAAATTACATGTACCACAAAAAGATCATATAAAAGAGCAATTACATCAAAGCAGGCAAGTAATAACTAACATGTAACAAACAGTTACTGAATGTTAGGCCATTATACTATTATTTTACTTCATCATTTTAGTTTTTACCAACTGTTTAGTTTTACCTCTTGTTTTTGTCTGCCAACCATCACTTACATACACTGATTTCAATTCTACAGTATTTTTAAATGTGGTGTTACTGTTTTGCTTGTCTATCAGTTTCAATTTGCTCACAAACCTCAGAAACATCAAATATCTTAATACATACATTACCTTTCCAAAAGACAACCTTTATAATGAGGAAACTCTGCTACTTTCTTCAGTGTTTTATACCAACCCACAACCCATGGGAGAATAAAACCCAATCACTTTTTTGTGGGTCTGGATCCTCAGAACTGATTCAGATATAAGTGGATTTAGCCACACCTCCACCAGGGTAGGATCACTTATAACCCAAAACCTGACACAGCAACAGAAAACAGGAGAGTGGGTTATGGATATAATTTTAATGGAAACATCCAACTAATGTTAGCAAAAAGCTGAACTTGAGTTTTTTCCAAGTAAAACCTCAGCTTCTGTGAGTGAAAGTACATTTTATCATTTTTACTGCTGCTGTGGTCTTTGTTTTGGCCATGTTCTAGTTTTTGTTGTGCTATGTTGGCCGTATTGCAGTGAGGTTCTTTTCATAGACTGGATCTGTATCTCTAAAAACTTGTCTGTGTGAGTTTAGTTGTGGTCTTGAATGTGAAGCTGAAGTTATTTTTATTCATCAGCGATTTTCCATTCCACTGTAAATGAGGTGTGTTCATCATTGTTTCTCTTTTTCAGTCGAAAGCAGAGTAAATGTGATATTTGTATGTTTCTTTAATTAGTATGGTTTACTGGTTAGTGGTTGTGTATGACTTGAGTGGGAATTACTCTGTTATAATTCTGTTAATGGCAGAGAGAGGTAGCAGTGGGTGGTCGAGAGAGTTTGAGCTGATTATAAAAGAGAGAGACAGACAGAGAGAGAGAGAGAGAGAGAGACAGAGACAGAGACAGAGAGACAGACAGAGAAAGACAGAGAGCTCTGCCTTACCCAGCCTCCTTCATTCACTCATCCCTGAGACAAGTCTAAACACAAACAGGCTTATCCCACTACTAACCCCTGAGGTATTTTGACCAAAAATTCTTACAGACATTTAATTTAGACCCTCAGGCAACATGTTAAGGAAAGTTATCAGATCAAAAGGGTTATAATATGCCTCCTTTAATGTGCTTTCATTGCTGACAGACATTAAAAACATACACCACATTTACATTCTACATATGAAAAGTACAGCCAATACAATAAGATGATCTGGAGAAGCAACACATGAGCTTAAGGTCACCAGTTTTAAGAATGATGGAGCGTCATCCAATACCTTTGGTAGTTATAGACATATTTATGATCACCTAACATCAGGACTTCACTAAAGCACCATTAATACCCTTGATTGCAGAAGAAGCACTGGCCAAGCAGGTGTCTACAAACTTAAGGAAATACTGTGTATCATATACTGTGAAATAGTATTGTCCACCATACTGTCAGAGAAAAGAGAACATCAAGAGTTACCAGATCTTACTTTTCACTGAAGAATCTCCTCCAGAACTCGGCAGCATCGGCCTTGGTGATGCGGAAAGTGTCTCCCTGAAACTGACCTTCAGGAAAGATGGCCTTGATCTCAGCCAACATGTGGCTGAAGATGAGCGAGAGCTTGGTGAGGTTTCGCCTGAGGGGCAGAAAGAGAGAGAAGGGGGAGACAGTCAGTACACAGAGTTGTGATCAGTATTCCCCACACACATGCTTGTGCACACACACGCACACACAGGCAGATGGAGGAAGCAAAATGAGCCGTTAGCATCCCCCCATTGAGCTCTGAGATATGAGCTTGTCCTTGAGCTTATTTGGAAGTTAATGTGTCTCACCCAAATCCTTTAAACAGAGTGTGAATAATGTGCTAATAACCTGAACCTGTGTGTGAAGGGCACTGAAGCAGTGACTTAATGAACACAAAAAAGTCCCTCCACTCCCACACACTGCCAAGGGAACAGAGGGTACCATCTTCTAAAAAAAAGTTACAGAAAGTATTACAGGTATAGATAAATATTCCATTCAGCACTAAAGGCTTGAGTTCTAAGAAAATATTGAAATACAGTATTTGCAGGTTCATTTTATGCTGTTTTTAAACCCCCGACTACTAGATCGCAGTGTGGTAATCTATCTTTAGCTAAAAGACTATAAAACGATGTAAACAAGTAGCATAAAGGCACACTGCTAACATTAGCATTAGCAATGGCGAAAGAGTATTCACTATGGCATGTTTTGAGATTCTAAGATTCTCAAAAACATTTTTGATTAATAGTTCACATGCAAGGATAGGCGGTTCATTTTATGTTATTTTTAAACCATTGACTACTAGATAGCAGTGTTGTAATCTATCTTTAGCCAAAAGACTATAAAACAATATAAACAAGTAGCATAAAGGCACACTGCTAACATTAGCATTAGCAATGGCAAAAGAGTATTTGCTATGGCATGTTTTGAGATTCTAAGATTCTCAAAAACATTTTTGATTAATAGTTCACATGCAAGGATTGGTGGTTCATTTTCTGTTATTTTTAATGTAAAGTAGCATAAAGGCACACTGCTAACATTAGCATTAGCAAACCTATCTGACTAGTAATGTTAAGACATTGGTCATTTTTTGCATATTAAAATATAATTTTTATATAGCATAAATGTTTTTTTTTGCCAACACACAACCCAATTAAATACACCCATGCACTCCAATAAACATATTAAGCAAAACTAGACAAGTGTTGACTCTGTCTACCCTATAACATTTTATTCCTTTAGCTTTTATTCCTGTAGCTTTAGTTCTAACCTAAATTAGAGTGATGGACTGAAGTTAAGGGAACATGACCCCCAGCTCAGCACCAGTCTCTCTCGTTCACTCTCTCTCTTCTGTGCATACACACCCGGCACTTCAGTGCAACCTTTCAGGTGACACTCAATTAGGCAGGGTGACTATGCCTGAGGCACGAGCCTGCGAGAAGCCAGGCTGCAAAGAGCAGATAACTAGCCCCTCAGAGGCACACGCTCCCACGCACTCACAAAGCAGTGTTTTCAATGGGGCTTTATGCAGCTTCTCCAAGTGAAGGACACCTGAAGATCCCAGGAGAAATTCTCCCTCTCCTAACGCTTCACAAACTGTTTTTCAAACCTCAAACTCTCTCACAGTCTCCTTCTATCTCCCTCAGTGGAGCTCTGGATTTAGTGAAGCAGTTGGCATTAATCAACACCTTTTGTCTAAAACTGTACATAATTACAAGCCCGCACATTAGCATGCTACTTCACAGTAACTTCTGTAAGTCATTAGCACTCAAGCACTTCTGGTTTCTGTAAAAATGTGGAAAAAATGAGAGCTTTTCAGCTTAGAAACACTTTTTTTTGTTGTTAAAATCATATTTTTATTCCATTTCTCTACAAAAAACATCATAATTTATGACCATGACCATTTTCATGTTTTCATTACCATGTCTTTAAGAGCAAGATATGCAAATTATCTCTGTTCTGATTGCATTTACATGTACATTAATTTTTAGCCATTTGTAAGCGACTAAAATACAATCATGTTTTACTTGTAGGTGAATTAGGAGTCTTGCCCAAAAACTTTTACTGGTATACTGTGATGTACTTACACTACTGGCAGTCTACGAACAAGAAGCTCTGCAGGTTTGGCTGCAAAAATAAAAGAGGGATGAACTTCTAATCAAATTGGGAAAATTAATTATGTAATAATCTTGCTGTAATTAAACTATTTATAAATAAAACTATTAATAAAACTATTAAATCAAGCATATACTACATGACACAAAAGAGATGAGATTTATTGCTTTGGATTAATTTATCTACTCTCAACTGGAACTCCAAAAGGTTATTCTTTAGGAATCTCCCAGAACAGCCTTTGGAAGATTTGACAGCAGCAATTATTAGTAATCAAGAACTCTGATAGCTAATATTTGGGACCAATATTAATTTTCCATAAATTTAATACAGTGGAACCTCGGTTGTCATTTGCCCTGGTTATCAAACAATTTGTTAAAATTTTGTCCCAGTTATCGTTCATCTGCCCAGTTTTTGTCGATGTGCCCATGTAACTCGCTGGTAATTTTGCAAAAACAAAGCATCCACCCACACAATCGTCATTCATTCTGGGTTTGTTTCTCAGTGAGTGAGCATCACCCCACACATTCATCCGACACATTTCCATTGTTTTTCCAGGGATTTTGTGCTTGTTTCCTGAGTGCTCCAGAAACAGACATCTCTGCACACATTTCCATATGCCAAGAAGATGTCCGTATCCAGACTTATGAGTGAAACCAAGTGCAGAGCAGACAGAAGCTTAAAAAAATAAAATGGAGAAGAACAAACTAAAATACATCACACTAAAGCGAGGTGCACAGAGCTACTGCCTGAAAATAAATAGTAGTTGAGAACTCCAAAAATGGGTGTACAAAGCAAAACACTGCACACTGGCACGCTGTAAAAGAGCTTAAACTTGTAAGAGTGATGTTAAATGTTCATTTATCAATTTCATTAGTCTTTTGTATTTATTTCTCATTGTTTTCTGCATGTAAACCTACAGTTATTCTTTTAAAAAAAATTTTTTTGTTAATATTTTGGAGTGTGTGGAAGAGATTCATTGGATTTACATTATTTATTATGGGAAAATTGCTTCAGTTATCATTCGTTTGTTATCATCAGGCACTTTTGAATGAATTAATGATGAAAACTGAGGTTTCACTGTGCTTTGAAACTTCACAAACACGCAACTCTAACACAACTCACATTAAATAGACATATTTTAATATTAGAACATAAAAATAAAGTATGAGCTTTAAAATATGTTTGCAATATAAGAACACTTCTTTCACCTTTAACCTTCTGCTAGTGTAGCAGTGCAAAGTATATATGCCAACTGTTGAGTTTGTCAATGATTGACGAAAATAACACCGTGGCCCAGTTCTCCATTGTGCAGTTATGCGTTAGTTTACTGCGAGCCAGCTCACAGCTTCAGGTATCAGAGCAGCTTCCTTATCTTATTACAGACTTCTGCTGGACCAACAAGAGCACATTTCCCTCCTCACACAGCATTCAACCACTCCCTAAACGCTCCAGCAGCTCTCAATCCATCCCAGAGTCAGCGAATGTGCACTCCATTTCCAGCCTTAATGGACTCCTGCTCGCATTTAACTGAAGCTGTACATATTAAACTCCTCACACATTCTGCTTTTAAATGTGTGGAAAACCACATACAGATTTATGCAGACATTTGGACAGCTCTGGTCAAACAGTATATTTTGTAAATAAGTAAATACTTCCGCTAAAGAACATTTCAATACGGGATTAAAAAAAAAACAAATGTAATGTTCACAACCACAGTTTAATATTAGAATGTGATTTGTGTTTTATCAAAATACCAAACTGGTACTGTGGCTATAAACTAAAAACACTCATTGTTTTAATGACCAATGATCATCTAATAAAACGCAGACACATTTCTAGGTTTTTATAGCTTAAATAACATGTTGGTTCTTTTTTAATTGAATCTAAAATGTAGAGAACTGTTCAGGTGTCACAAATACAACAAAATACAGGCATATATAGTGCCAAAATTGGGCAACTAGTATTGAAACTATTGAAAGTTAAAGTATAGAGTCGACTGCTAATGTAAGTATTGAAAAATTCAGACTAAAGTGTGGTTGTGTTTGTTTGTTTGGTAGGTTTTTTTTTGTAAGCCCATAGATAAACTTGTTTCTATGCCAACAATTGTTTTCTGAGTTCATGTGCAAATTTTGATGCCTCGAAGTCAGGTCTGATAATCAGTGCACCTCTAGTAAATAATTTTTGCAACAAAATGTGCAGAAAATGTATACGTTTATTGTGTGTGGATTTTGCATATGGGAGCACAAACTTCTGCACAAGACTATACACTGTAGAACTTTGACTTTAGCTCAAAACAATGCAAACATTTTATTGAATATTTCAAGGAACATAACATGGCAGATTATTGATATTCAATCAACTAATATTATTGAACAATAAAATTATCTGATATGATGGATTTGTTTATAACGCTCAATAAAGGTCATGTTCACAATTTCCCTAAACCTCATAAATACTTGTGATCTAAATATCACCAGTCAGGCCCGATGTGCACACACTCGAGCGGAGTCGAGACAAATATTTAGTCCAGAATTCTAAAATGGAAAGCACTGACTGAGAAGGGTTTTCAACCACAAACGCATGTTTCTTGGATGTCTGAGCAGCTCGGCTTTGCGTAATGCTCTCTCTAAACAGGCTGCTTAAATACGTAATCAAGAATGGATGAAATTCAAGAACAAATTTGCTGGCACGGTTTGCCCCAAACAACAGAACGTCGCACAGGCTCTAAAGCAACCCAGCAAATAACTACCACCACACAGTCATACTCACACTTACTCACACTCCCTCTGTCCTATTCAAGAGAATCATCACAGGCACAAACACAGGGACAAGCCAAAGGAAACCAGCATTATAAACAAGCAGGACTGTGCTTAAAATACCAATACAGCAACACATGAATGAAAATGTGACAATACGGTGACAGACAACATGGTAATGTTACAGCAGAATGATCCACCACCCAAATCATATCTGCTCTGTGGTGCTCCTGTGGGGGGTCCTGATGGCTGAAGAACAGCCTGAAAAGAGGCTGAAACAGTATACAGAGAAACCGGTGGACTACAGTCTGTATTTACAGTGGACAATGAGCACAGAAACAAGGAGGTGCTTTTAATAATATGGTCATTATGATCATAATGTCCAGTGTGTAGCAAATATGTGGTAAAATCAATTGTGTTTAACTAATTATTAATGCTATTAATGCTAATGAGAGCCAACATTCTTGCTGGTTGGTAGGTGATCAAATACTTACTTCATATAATAAACAGTATAAACATTAACACAAAAATACTTGAAATATTTTACTTTATATTGAATGAATATAAAATTTTAGGATGGTTTACATTTGTGAATTAAATTATGAACTTTTTCAAAATATTCCAAAATTTTGAGACACATTAGTAGTCTGGAGCAGGTCCAGATTTGTTTAGAAAGGTCTAATCCAGATTCCCTTTCAGAGATAAACAACACATACACAAACACACCCACACCTCCCATCTAATCTGTATAAACCTGATATGGCACAAACTGATAACACACAGAGAAACCTTTGAGGATACACAGTGTGTGTGTGTGTGTGTGTGTGTGTGTGTGTGTGTGTGTGAGTGAGAGAGAGAAAGAGAGACAGAGAGAGACAGTGAGTTAATCCTACTACACAGCACTTGTCCTGAGGAAGGAGAAATTGAATTAAAAACAGAACAATAATAGCAGTGCAGAGGCATATCACATATGCTAATTCCTGCTCAAGTACTGCATGACGCCTCTGCCTTATACCAACAGCAAAGACAGATGCAGTATTACTATATCTGTGAAGACCTGCCATAACACTCAGTAACAATACAGCTACACCTAAACCTGACCAGCTAACCTTGTGCTGAACAGCAAAAAAAATCCCACTTCTGTATGTATTCCTATTATTAAATAACATTTGTTCCACTCAAAGAGGTAAAACAAGGGCACACACACACACACACACACACACATATACACACAGAGGCAGTGTTCTGTTCTGGGCTGTTTTCAAAATGGCATTCCATAAATGTTAAATCTGTACACAGCACTTCAAATGACTCGCTAATACTCTTCTTGGCCTGCACTGCGCTGGTGAAACATTCTAGAAATAAGGTCAATTTTACATCAAAAATCATCATAATTCTTGATTTAAAAAAAAAAAAAAACAACCCTTGTACCCAATCCACACTAATAAACTATTCATTTTAAGATGAACTGTTTTAGTAATACACTATATAGACCCACCTATCCAGGCTACAGTATAGACAGACATAAGAATTGATCAGTGCATGTCTACTAACATAATTAAAAACAACTCAGTGTGAAATAAGAGTGTGTGTAGTTCTCTCTCTCTGTGTGTGTGTGTGTGTGTACAGTAGGAGCACATGTATGCATGTTTTGAAGGCTCAGCAGAAGGAAAAAGGCTGTTACTCAGAGCTCATGTGGCAGCAGGTGATGGAGCAGTGCTGATCTCAGACTGATCACTTCTCCTTTCAAGCGTTCATGTGACACCAACTACACAATCAGGGTCAAAGGTCCAAATCTCCAGTTCAAGACACGACGCCAGCAGACTGAAAAACCAAAAGCATGACGAGCACAGAAAGGCTTCCTTGCACAACTCCCAAGTGGTTTTACACTAAACTGTGGATATGCTAATTTATACACCAGTGAAGCAAAACATCAGTCCGAGAGATTACATTCTGAAGAAAACTTTCTGCCTCTGTCTATGAAAGCAGTATGTTCTGCAAATGAACTGTGTTTGAGATGTAGTTGAAAGGAAACAATATGTAATGACAATGCTAAGGTAATGACAGCAGGCACACGGCATTATGGGGTGTGCAGGGCAGTGAACACAGTTGACACTGCCTTAAATAACTGGACATGCTTAGGCGCCTTCCTGCCTCAGAATACTGACTGAGTAGGAAGCATTTGTGACATTACAGCCATCATTTTGATTATCTCATACCAGTGAATGTCAAAGTCTGGGATACATTAGTGAGTTCTTATAATCAATGAGTTAGATTTAGGAGAAATTGGCAGATGTGAAGATGTTTGTGAGTTTGCCAAGATCCAAAGGCTTGTAGGCTGGTGCTCAGCAGTGGTGACTACCTACTGACCCAAGAAGGGCAAACCATGAATCAGCAACAGGGATTTGGGTCAGTGCAATGCTCTGAGTAATGTTCTGCTGATAATTCCTCGATCCAGGCATTCATGAGGACATCAGTTTGGCACGTTGCATAATACACCCTGCTACACACTTTGCTCAGGAGTGGTACGAGTTCAAGGTGTTGACTTGGCATTCAAGTTCCACAGATCTCAATCCAATTAAGTATCTATGGAATGTGCTAGAATAACAAGTGCAATCCACAGCGGCTCCACCTCGCAACCAACAAAACTTAAAAGATTTGCTGCTAGATCTGTGTTCGATATTAAAGTGCACCTTCTTGATGGTCCTCACCATGTTTTGGTGAATCAGGTGTTTTGATGGAATGAGGACAAACTAGGTAGATGAACATAAATGTTCTATCACTGTATACACTGAGCCTGGCCTGATCTGACTGACTTTAAGCTCAGTAACCAAGCACTCTATTTATGTATAAATATGCCATTTTCTTTAAGAATATGAAATAAAAACCCAAACAGAGCAAAGCCATGTTAACTTGAAAGAGCACAGTCAAGAAATCAGTCATCAGCCAACTTGACCATAAGGAAATGGAACTTGGTGCATTCCTAGTAACCAACAAAGAAAAACATTATTTTAGCCCTTCTGGTTGAAAAATATGAAACATTTACCTTTTGTAAAAATCTATTTTCACATTAGAAGTTCAGACATTGTAGGTTAACCCTGTTTTTCATCTATTAATCACATGTAAAGTACACTAACAAGAGAATCAGTGAGTCATTTAAGTGTATTCATGGCTACTGGTCTCTCTGTGACTCAATGTTCCTGAGTGACTGTGAGGGTGTGTATAAAAGTCACACATGCATTCCTAACAAAGTCAAATGTTTACGCTGCTTCAGCCCACAGCTGGAGATAAACACAGAGATAGTCAGGGCAGAGCCTAAATGTGAGAGCTGAGACTGCACTGAAGCAGAAGAACAGAAATTAGACTTTCAACAAGACAATACTCAACAGAATTCTCACCATCGGTCATTACATATAAACATCGACAAATAAGAGTTGCCAAATGAACAGAACACTGTGATTTTATGTTTCCTGTGCCCTGGAGTAAAGGCCAGTATTTATAATGACCACCCAGTAGCTGCTTCAGATAATCAATGCATCAGTAATTAAAACAGTTGAACTGTTAGTAAAATTTAATAAATCCATTAAATGACTGGAGTGCACCAAGTTACACACCAAACCTGTGTTTTTCTAAACAATTTAAGATGTGCCAAGTTGATCAAATACCAGGTCACGCTGCTTGCCATCAACCCGAGAGAGCAAAAATTGGCAGTACTCTTTATTTTAGCACTCCCAGCACTGCTAAATAATGTCAGCTGGCTCAGGGGTCTGCCAGGCGATCCATCAGAACTGGGGATCCTGCGCTCTCCTCAGAGTGAGTCAACTGCCTAGCAATAATGTATAAGCAACAGTTCAAAAGAGGCGGAGCTTGACACATGCATCACAGGACGCCTGTGTTAGTCTGCACCTTCCTAGAGTCAGAGACATTACAAGTGATAGGGAGAGTCAACAAATGGGTGGGTTTATTGGCTACCAACCATTGGGGAGAAAAAAAATTTATACCTCTGTAAAGGCAGCAAGATGGATTGGGGATGATGCCTTCAATTGCAGCCTAAAGATGCAGCAGGATTTGCCAACAGTACAACCAATTTGACCAAATAGATTTTTACCAAAAATCACACACTGTGCCAATGCTTTTGTGGCTGCTCAATATTGTCACATTGAGATATATATATATATATATATATATATATATATATATATATATATATATATATATATATATATATATATATATATATATATAAAACAATTGATTATACTACAAGTTAAGTAATCTACCAATTACATTACTGGAAAAAGATAAACAAGAAATGCTTCATTTAAATAAATAAATAACAAAAACACTGTATGGCAAAAATATATACATATGTAGTTGGGTATACATTGGGTTGCAATTATTACTGACTGATGGACAAAATGACATGCAATGAATGCCTATGAATGATCCCATAAAGCAAATTTCAACTTCTTCAATAACAACTTAATCCCCGAATACCTACACATGAACATCAAAACTATAGCGCAACAAAGACACGTATTTGTTTTTTAGTTTTTTTTTCATAACAACTCAAAGATTCTCCATCTAAGCAGACCAGAATGAGATGACAGTGCTCCACATATAGGACCCCTTTAGCAAACTCTCCTCATTAGCATATCGTCATGCTGTCTGAAATGATACTGAAGGATAAAACATATCTTGCCCACAGACAAAAATGCTCCTTAAGCTGCTAAAACGCCAGGGAGGCGCCAGACATCTAAAGAGCCTCGCTGCTTACTGCGCTTCTTTTATCCTACAGACCAGCAGTCGTCTGTGACAAAACATCAATTATTAGCAATGACAGGAGCATGGAGCTGTCATACTGGAACATGGATAGTTTTACGATAATGGGGGGCCGTGGCAGAGGGCACGGTTTAAGGTGCCTCCATTCTCATCTCCAGAGGAAATGGAGACTCCATGAAATTACACAGCACTGCCTGGATTCCCCCCATCAATTAAGTGCAGGCAATCTGTCTGGTTTTCCTGTTTCAGCCTCTAATATCCAGCCGTCTCTGCTGTACAGGGGCTCGACTCTTGCTTTATATATATTTATATATAGACTGGGGTTGCGGTTAGACTACAGTTCCTGCCACGTGGCTGCAGTAGAAGTGTGGTACTTGCCCTGTATGCATGTACGTGCATGTGTGATCCCACATGCCCTAAACTCTGGAGTTCATTTCCTCTATGCACTGCATCACACGCTCACTGAGCTGCTATTGATCCCTCTTTGAGAAAAGCTAATCAATAGGCTAACACGCTAATCAGCACTACAAAAATAAAGAGAGTGCAAGCTTGGTAATCCTAATCCCAGTGGAAAACAGAAGCTTCATCCACCTCTTTGGATGGGAACACAGAAAAAAAATATCCAATTTATATAATATGCTTTGAAAAAATGTATAAAATACAAAAATCATGTTTACATGTCCAAACATTGCTCTCAACCAATGACTTCACTCTCAACATTTGGGCGAGGCTCGTGTTTCATGTAGACACAGTTAAAATACTAACATTCATTTTTTCTTTTAGTCAATTTTCTGATTTTTTATTAATTGGCACAAGTATTCACCTCTTAAATAGTCTGAACCTGCCAGCAGGCCCAGCATCTGTTCCTACATTCAGAGATTCATTACAGTCTTATTTTCTAAGACACATTCAAAACACAGGAGACATATTAAAGCTGAAATCCTCTTCATTTCTGACTCTTTTAAACAGTCAATTACAGATTTTGCTTCAAATGAACTGTCATTTATTTTGGAATTGGTGATGTTTTTAATGGTGAAGTGTTGATGTTGGGTTGCAATTCTGTGAGTGTCTGCTTAAGTGAGTTGCAACATGGACTCTACATAATGTTCATTCAGTGCTGTGCAGCCATAATAAATTACATTTATGGGGCAAAAAAGGCTGATATTTTTGTGTTCAGCAGGAAACTATTTATAATTATAATTCTATATAACGAAGGGCTCTTTTACAAAAACCCATCGACATTTTACATTTATTTCATGATGCATAAAAGGCATAAGATTTGGGCATGAAGATTTAGATGGAAAAATCAACAGAGCTAAATCCTGCAACGCCCTCAAAATGTTATTTCACATTACTCAATAGCAAACATATTTAGGCCTTATATGAGACACAAAGTACTGAATAAAGCTCAACCTAATCTTCCACATCCATTAATTACCACAGAAACTTGTTTAGGTGAAAACCCTGAGAAAACCTACTGACTCAAAGCAGCCTTATAATGGAGTTTAATGGGAAGATGAAATGAAGCACATTCACAAGTTTCTCCAAAGAATTGGACCTAAACTATTGATAACATCCATGGCATGATCAAATGTGGCAGACAAACAATAGGCTGAAACACTGGTATCCGTTTAATGTCTTTTCTACATGCCTGATCACAAAACATTCCTTTAAAAAGCTATTATTAGCTTCAGCACTAGGTATACTGTAGTGGGTAACAATGATACCAATAAGAGTCCTTGGGCAAGACTCCCAACACTGCATTCGCCTACATGTAACATGAGTGAAATTCTAATTAATCTGCTAAATGACATTAAGTAAATTACATTGTTGTATTCCATTCACCAACTCAATTCAAACATATTCAGACTTTTCCTTATACCATTCACGGCAGTTGTATCGCTCTGGGAGTTGAACACTTAGTCACAGAGAGAGCAGTAATCACTCGAATGTGCAACTATGTGGTTGCCTGACAAGCTTCACTCTGACACTCTGGTTTCAGTATTGCTGCAACATATGCTGCCAGTCCCAATGGAGACACAGAGAGCAAACACTGATTTGATTAATAGTCTGGTTATTTAGCCTGAGAGACAGAGAAAAAATATCTTTATTCCAGACACACAGCCCTATATTTACACTCATTATGCAGATCATCTGTCATTAGGAAAAAATCTGTCCAAAAGGAAACTTCATTGGACATCATTTTTAACTTTAATACAATTTGATACAACAGCGACAATATTTCACAGCAAGTAAATTTCAACAAATGACCTCATGTGATAACAGTGATACTAGAGCTGCTAGAGAGCTGATACATTATATGGACTAAAGTATTGGAACATCTGCTCATTCATTGTTTCTCCTGAAATCTGCAGTATTTAAAAATAGCTTATCCTGCTTTTATTGGAGTAACTGTCTACTGTCCAGGGAAGGCTTTCTACTAGATTTTGGAGCACTGCTGTGAAGATTTGATTGCATTCAGCAACAAGAGTGTTAGTGAGGCTCAGAACCCATCAGAAAAGTATTGGATGAAGCTCCACGATTTCATAGAACACAGGTTCACTGCTCTGCAGCTCAGTGCTGGCAGGCTTTATACCTGGCATGGGGCATGGTGCCAGTACATTCATGTTTATATTCTACAAAGTCCTATGAATGCATTCTTTAGAAGGTTTATATGTCAAACATTTGGACATATAGTGAATGTTGTATACAATTAAATCTACCATCAATAAATTAAGTAAACTTGTGCTTTTCTAAATAGTCTTTTTTTTAATACTTGTTTTAAAACTATAATTGTGGAAAGGAGACGTGTCAGTCTGCAACAAACTCCTTTATCTTCTGCAAACCCAAGAGATGAGGTTAATGGACAGGAAACTGCAATGCTATGAAACAGCAACTTCATAGCATTCTGTGTTTACATTTGTGGTGAGATACTTCCTATCCTGTAGGCACTGATGACCCCCCCAGCTTGGTCTCTAGTGATCTAAGGAGGTTCAAATATATATATATATATATATATATATATATATATATATATATAAAACTATTAAACATAAGCATAATGTGGCTCCCACACTACATTTAGGAAAAAATATCAGAATTCCAAAATTTAAAACCAGATACATAGTGAACAGTGAACAAATATACTAATAGTCAATCATCTGAGTTCATCAGCAGAATTTTTGTCAAATTCTAATTTTTAGTTTTTGCAATAGGCATTTCTGCAGTAAACACATTGTTAAGAACTGTGATGATTACTTTGTTTTCAATTACTTACTATGCATCTTAAATTGCTCCTGACTTGGTGTTCAACTGCTCATGATGTCTTCTTTGTGAATTTAATTTAGATGCAGATAAGTGTAGACACCTGGACACACACACACACAATAAGGGGAGAGGTACACTAGAAAGGAGAGGTGTGGTTGGGCGGTTTAGAGGCTTGTCTGCCTCAGTGCATGTGTGTGTGTGTGTGTGACACCTGTGTTGCGAGTGTAACGGCCTGTGTGACATTCACATGGTTTCCTGACAGCTGTACTGCTCAAACCACTATACTCTATCTCTTTGTTCTCTCACCTTTACACAACCTATATTTGCGTGTACACGCACACACACACGCTACCATAAAGAGCTCCATCACAGAAAGGCTCAGTGCCAAAAACATACAGCACTACTGTAGGACATCTGGACCAACACAATGCAGTCTGCAGCAAATACATTTAGGAGCTACTGTACTTCAAGTGTTCAGTTAGTACACACTATAAAACACAAAAATCAGCCCAAAGCCAATTTAAGGCTGCAAGATATGAAGTGAAATGATAATTTATCATTCATTAGTGCACTTTTACTGCTGAAGAGTGTAAGAATTCCTGTAAGTCTTACTTCAGAGTAATAATAATAATAATAAAAAAAACATTATACTGTCCTATTATTATTAAATATATACTCTAATCATTGTTAAATAAGTATTATTAGAGTACTGTGAAAGCAGCATGGCTCCTTGGATGAATAAAGGGAGGAAAAGTGCTTTAAAACTTCAAATGTTTTAGCAGAAATGAGTGCAAGCCTCTTTGGTTTGCTAATTAAATAGCATAGCCTTCAAAGAGAGTAAATGTTAGCAGAAATGGTTAGGCTTTGGGCCAGATTTGTGCTGGTTTTCCACAAGTTAAATCAGATTTAGAATAAGCTCGGGTTTGTTTTCTTCATGTTCTTGTCACTAGAACAGAACTATCTTACCTGTCAAACATTAAATCAATAAGAAGGTGGCAAATAAGAACATCTAAATTTGGGCATCGAAGGAGGGTCAGGTCTCAACATTTAGCAGAACCGTTCTGGACTAACCAGGCCAGGCTTCAGTTTTGTGCCTGTGCATAACGACAACCTCAAGAAGGAAAATGTAGTACACGGAGTGTGCCGGCGTGGGTTAAGCACGCTTTGGTGTTCAGAAAATGCAAGTGCTTTAGTAAAAGAACAGGGATGCAGCTGATAATGTCCATACCCATGATGCTCACACTCATATACTCTATCTGTATTGTGCTGGACAGCATAATGACGAATTGTTGAATATCTAATCGAGTTCACCTGACTCAGCTCACTCTCCTTTACACTCTTCATCATCAATTGTAGACCACCAGTCCAGAGACAGAGCTGTGAGTCATCAATAAAACACCTGGCACACAGCAGCAATGTTAACCAGCTTCTCTCTGTGTGCGTGTTGGTCAGTGCTCCACAGCAGGGAAAGAAAAAGAGAACACCTACTGATATGCTGACTGACATGCAAGACACACACACACACACACATACATATATATATATATATATATAACAGATAGAGAGACAGATAGAGACAGACAGACAGAGAGAGAGACAGACAGACAGAGAGAGAGACAGAGAGAGAGAGAGAGAGAGAGAAACTGTACATAGTAATGAACTCTATTATTCTTCATTGTAATTGTTATTATGTGTGTGTATATATATATATATATATTTTTTTTTTCCTTTCATTTGTTCAAATATAATGAGTTCTGTTCATACCTACATGTAGAGGTATATATTCTAAATTTAAATCTCTTTACACTTTCTCTATTTTATTATGCTCTAAAGATGTTGAGCACTGCTTTGGCAATACAAATATGAATATTTGTCATGCTAATAAAGCAACTTTGAACTGAATTGAATTGAGATAGACATACAGAGACAGACAGACATAGACAGACAGATAGAGATAGATAGAGACAGAGACAGATACAGAGAGAGAGAGAGAGAGAGAGAGAGAGAGAGAGAGAGAGAGAGAGAGAGAGACAGAGAGAGAGAGAGAGAGAGAGAGAGAGAGAGACAGAGAGATAGATAGATATGGATAGAGACAGAGAGACAGACAGAAAGAGAGAGAGAGACAGAGAGACAGAGAGAGAGAGAGAGAGAGAGAGACAGAGAGATAGATAGATATGGATAGAGACAGAGAGACAGACAGA
>BRDA01005209.1:21812-31922 GCA_036984385.1 Crenuchus spilurus
TAGGGGTTGTCTTGCTAATTGCCTCTCATTTCTACCTGTTGTCTGTTCCATTTGAACAACAGCAGGTAAAACTGATTCACAATCAGTGTTGCTTCTTAACTGGACAGGTTGGTTTCAGAGAAGTGTGGTGGACTTGGAGTTACATTGTGTTGTTTAAGTGTTCCCTTAATTTTTTTGAGCAATGTATATATATATATATACACACATACACTGACTGATTAGGAGATGGGTAAGAGAAGAACTGTTATGTTGAGATAATGGTGTGGAGAGGCCGTTTGCCCAACCCTGATTGGTAATTAAAGTCTGTAATGGTGTAACGACTACTGGTATATACACATTTTGGGAGTCACAAAAACGTTTAGCATTTTAGAATCTGCCTGGATAATTGCCCTGTTCTGTCTGTCCAGGATCTGAAGGCAAAAAATACAGTGTTTGAGGTTCACAGTATGTCACATCCACGTCCCAAACAGTTTTTTCTATTCTAGAACACTTTTAATCTATTTTATAAATCAAGTAATCCGGTGTAAGCAATTACTCATGACAGCTGTAATCCAGCGTGGAATTCTGGAATTCTTCCTCCTCCTCAGAGGTGAAATCCAGTTCTCATTCTAGACTTGATGCTGAAGATGCGCTTGGTCCGTCACCTGAGACCAGATAAAGCCGGTATAACAAAGGCTGCTGGAGAAGACTCGGCTGGTGCTGAGAGGTAAAGTAAAAGGGGCTCAATCTCTCCCACTTCACAGTCTGCCTGTTGGGATGAGAGATAGGAGCTGATCCCTCTCTCAGCCTCCCTCTCTCTCTATTCCGGTAATGAAGCTGTTTATGGGCTGCCGCTCCCCACTGCCCACAGCAGATCAATATGAGCTCCAGTGGAGCAGAGCTGCTGGAGGATCTGCTCCACCTTCTCTCTCTCTCCTCCTCACAGAGTGACATTCTAAGGCTCTCTCATGAGAGCACACATGCTGCTCGGACAGGAAGGACGGTGGCGTGGGGGGCAGGTCAAAGAACTTCCGCAACGTAACTTAATTAAAAACATCTGTGGAGCACAGCAGCCTAATTAACCTAATTAAGAACAACGTTATCAGAGGTGTGCGAGGGCCTCTCAGAAGAATTAAAGTACAAAGTAGTTGAATTAACGCTAGTAAATTAATTGCACACATTTTCTTCCAATATATTAGGATCCGTTAGGCTTCTTGGTATAACAGTCACTTAAGACTCTTAAGTCACCATGGGGGGCTTTTTTCTAGGCCAAAATTAACTAAATATTTAAAAAAATACTAATAATAATAACAGAAATGAGGAGACTCAAAAAGGATGTAACTGCAAGCTCCCAACATTCTGATAGAGCCCTACTAGTATACTAGCTTCAAAGGAAATGTGTCTGTGCAGGGTCAAAGGTCAGTTAACGACAGACTCAGTTGTGTTTTCTGGGAGTGTGTGTGTTACACTGTTAGCGTGTAGCACAGTTTGACAGAGCGAAAACTAAACATCACAACCCGTGCTGAGTGACATCTTTCAGTTTGAGTGACGAGAGACAGAGAGACAGAGAGACAGAGACAGAGAGAGAGAGACAGAGAGAGAGAGACAGAGAGAGAGAGAGAGAGAGAGACAGAGAGAGAGAGAGAGACAGAGAGAGAGAGAGAGAGACAGAGAGAGAGAGAGACAGAGAGAGAGAGAGAGAGAGACAGAGAGAGAGAGAGAGAGAGACAGAGAGAGAGAGAGAGAGAGAGACAGAGAGAGACAGAGAGAGAGACAGAGAGAAAGATTATGTAATGTGATGTGTTAGTCAGGCATTCGCACAGCCCCAATGAAGCTGGGGAGAGTCCAGCAAACACTCTCAGGCCCCGTTCACACTCATCTCACACTGAGGCTCGGACCGCCAGCACAACACCACCATTACAAAGAGCCCCACAGAGTTTCCATAGCGATCGCATCATCAGCCAGTAACAGCTTGAGCCGAGCGGAAAACCACCCATCTTACAGCATGGAAACAGCTCACTACACTATATAAACTACACGCAGGAGTGTGTTCATTAAAAACACTCACTCACACAGACACACACAAAAATAGTGTGTACATTAAAGCAATAGATTGACAGAAAGTCTAATTCACACTGCTCCCCCTGACGAATGTAGACAATCAGCCACACTATGTTTGGAGTCTGAAATATGCTTACACTGAAGCTACAACACTAATGTAGCAACAAGTTAGCACTATGCAGGCGACCTGCATGCCTAAATCATCACATACTTGACTCAATTTGTCTGTGTGGAGCTGTTAGGTCATCTCCAACAGATTATGTGGTTTGGAACTGTATGATCTGCTGTCTTCACACGAAATTCAAGTTACACCAAGAATTGAACGCATCAAAATGTTTCAAGTTTGACAATCAATTCAACACTCTAACTTTCAATACTTATACAAAAAGCTGCACCAATTTAACGCTGTATTCTGCTTACAACTGAAAAGTTCTGTTTGAATTACACAGAATACATGCAAAAAGGAAGACAGCAGTTAAACAAAAAAATTGTAAATGTGTCTGTTCTAGCAAAAATTTGGCATTAAAAACTAAGATGCGTTTTTAATTTGTAGCCACAGTATCAATTTGGTATTAAGTATCGTGAGGATACACTTTGGTATCGTGGTCAGAATTCTGGACAACATTCTGAATGTTGGATGCACAGAGTTAATTTATACCAAACTATTATGATCTAGTTTCAGACTTTAAATGTGTGCCAAAGTGGAGTTTTACTGCACAAAGTTACTTTAATATTAGACACTCGTTTGACAGCCAGTTAACAAAACAGATTCACCAGCACAATTAGACAGGAGGTGAAATAGAAGAAGAAAACAAACTACAACCACAACCTTTATTAAACTGCACTTGTTATGATGAAGCCACAATGCAGCCGCTTAGCTTTGTATTTGCGCTCAGGCGGCTGCAGTGTTAGGGACTGTCTCACAATTACCAGAAGAAATGTAAAATGTTTCAGGGTCTGTAGCCATTGACAGTCACATTAAAAACATACAAAATCTATGCACCTTAGATCATTCATTTTAGCCATTTTTATCATTTTGATTGTTTTTTAAATTTAAAACATTTGTTTAATATACAAAATATAAAATAATAATCAATTAAACTAATGTTATTAATTTTAATGATGTTAAACCAACTTATTAAAATACAGACGTTCATTTCTGACTAACTACAAGGCTTTTTTGGGCAACAGTTGAGATAATTTTATAATGATTTTATATAAATGAAAACCTGTGTTTAGTATTTAGTATTTACACAAATGATTCATTTTGTTTGGGTTCAGCCAAGAATTTTAATTTCAGTGTATCCCTAGTGACAGCCCCATAAGAAATGCACACAAGCACATCCAGAGCTTTTCATCATTTTGGATCAAATGTGATGTTTTACCAAATGATAGCTTTAAATTTCCCCGGGGTCCAGCTGGTTGCTCACAGCTCATGTCTGCAGATCTACATCTCTAAAACTGCTGATTAGACGGAGCTCAGAGTGGGTGCTGGTGGGTGCTTCTACCTCATATGGTTATTGGGATATATAACCATGACGTGGAAGGCAGTATAGCAGATGCGCACACACACACACACACACACACATACATACATGCTTCACAATAAATCAAACATGTCAGCCAGACTCCCAGAGGACTGACACCACAAAGACGCATCACATATGGACACCCCCGAAACATTGCCAGACAATACACACAGCCCCTACTGCTTCTCCTGCTGTACCCCACCAAATTACACACACACACACACACTTTACCAAACCATGCTCCGCTCTCCAAAAAGTAACACACGGTCACGCTCTTCAATGAACATCTGCCAAAAGGAATTCAGCCAACCTACAGCACAAGCACAGACATGAACGACAGGCGCCTTAAACAAAAAAACAAAGACCCATCTCTTTATGTGCCTCCCCCCCTCCCCCTCTCTCCCTCTGCTTGATCTGAGGTCCTGCTGTCAGACATGTTATTGATTTGTCCTGAAGTGATCTAAATCAGCTCTGATGTCCCACCTGCTCTCTGAGCTGATCACTAAACGACAACGCTAAGACACACACACACACACACACACAAAGAAACATGCATTTATTCACACTGCACCAACCACCCACTCAGAAGTCACACAAAAGGGCAACACCTGACCCCAGACACAGTTAGAGACAGAGCGCACATAAGATGAAGAAAATTAAGAGAACAAAAAGTTAAAATTCACAGAAATCTGCATTAAACAAGTTCTCAAAACTGTACCACGGTGTGTGAAGGACTCTGAACTGTATTGAGAGACAGACAGACAGACCATATGAAAGGGAAAGAGACCATGAAAGAGAGATAAAGATAGTGAACATCAAAAAGAAAGCAAGAGATAAAGATGCCGTAAGAAAAAGAGATACAGAGAGCGATGGACACACACACACACACACACACACACAGCATCAGATTCTGGGCCTTACGCACAAGCACAGAAGGGTTTACTACTTGAAAAAAATAAATGGAGCACAACAGTCAGTTGTAGCAGACTTGACTTCTCTTCAAAAGGGCTTGATAACAGGGTACTGAATGCACAATAGTAGCATCTCAGAAACAGCCAACTGTTCCAGAACAACTGTGAAGATTGGACTTCTCCTACACCGAGTGCTCCCAGCATCATAACAGTGATGCCCCCGCGGGCCACTGATGCCAGAGGGGAATGAGGACTCTGGTGAGTGGTACAGACCAGCTGACACTCCACAGGCTGATCAGTTCACCTCCATTATGAACACAAGAGTGAGAAAAAATCACCACTGAGTGAACATGGTTACATCTGGGCCTGTGAAGCACATATATGAGCATGTATTTGTGATGTGTACTTAGTATATAAATATGTAGACTTTGTAGATGTTAAATGTGCTTTAATTTAATTAACATATTAATTCTCATGTAATCAAATGTACACTTTGTCATGTCAGTAAACTTTGAACGAGTGAGCAAGAGAGCGAGAGAGAGAAAGAGAGAGCACGAGAGAGAGAGAGAGAGAGAGAACGAGAGAGAGAGAGAGCACGAGAGAGAGAGAGAGAGAGAGAGAGAGACAGAGACAGAGAGAACGAGAGACAGAGACAGAGAGAACGAGAGACAGAGACAGAGAGCACGAGAGAGAGAGAGAGAGAGAACGAGAGACAGAGAGACAGAGACAGAGACAGAGACAGAGAGACAGAGAGAGAGAGAGAGAGAGAGAGAGAAAGAAAGAGAGAGAAAGAGAGAGAACGAGAGAGAACGAGAGAGAGAGAGAGAGAGAACGAGAGAGAGAGAGAACGAGAGAGAGACCACATGTGACATTTAACCAAGAGAAAAACAAAAAGGTTGTGAGTAATTAGCACAGCCCTGTGTTTGGTGTTTGCAGCATTCAGTGTTTGATGCCACAGCTTTTCCACATGACCTCAACCAAAACACCACCTCCTCCACCCGCCCCAACAAGGAGACACAGTCAGCGAGGTGGCAGAGTTTATGGAGAGAAGGATGTCAGAAAAACAGACTACAAGGGCACATCATTGTGGGTGTGTGTGTGTGTGTCAGGTAGGAGGCCCTCCGAGGCCTGAGCAGGTTTGTGCAGGTGATGACACAGTGTGTATACGAGAGAGAGGGAAAGCATGTGTTTGTATGTGTTTTTGTGCGTGTGCTGATAATAAGAGGGTAAAAGTAGAAAGGAAACACATGAACAGGATGTAACTGGGTTTTCCCCCCTCCCTGCATTTACTCTTTCCACTCCCAGAACACTTCACCTCCGGCAGAGACCAAGGAGCCACGATCCTCAGTCCTACAGCAGCTTTTATCTCAACTAAGCCACCTCCAGTTAAGCCCTGAGCTGAGCTTCACCCGACATGCCCAGATCAACGTACAGTCTCAGCCTGGACAGTCCAGGACTTCTGCACATCTTTTCTACACATTTATGATACACACAGACACACACACATTACACTTATATAGGACCTTTCTAGACACCCAAGGATGATTTACAATCAATACACTTCATATACACACTCCAGCAATCACGCACAGCGTACTCTCAACCGGAAGCAACCATCCACCTGGAGGACTGCATCGTGCACTAGGGGGATCACCCAGGACAGAGTGCCAACATATCTGGGCATACACACATTCATACACAGACTTACCCATTCATACACACACCAGGGTAATATTTAGAGTATCCAATTCACCTGACCTCCATGTTTTTGGACTGTGGGAGGAAACCGGAGTGCCCGGAGGAAACCCACACAGACACGGGGAGAACATGGAAACTCCGCTCAGATGGGGACTCGAACCCAAGACCTCAGCGCTGAGAGGTGAACGTGCTAACCACTAAGCCACCGTGCCACCCAAATGATGGGTGCACTCCTACTGGATTTCATTTCATTTCAATATTAACAGGTGAAAAATAACAGCAAAACAGTCCAAATAAAGCACTTTGGCTTTGCATTAGCAGAGTATGTCATCAAAGGGAATCACAGATTGGCCAACAGAGGATGCTGTGGGGCCTAGAAGGAAAATTCCCGCCATAAAAGCTAGAAATAGGACACAAAAGCTAGCAGCCGGAATTAATCAGCCATAACTTCAATATGGGGCTAAACAGTAGGCTTCAATCACCAACCATTCTTAAGATTAAATTTCTTCTGAAAACCCACTTACACAGTTTTTTAAAGACTCTCACATTCTCAAATGTTTTCTTCTTCAGGATGTGTTTGGTAAGAACAGAACCTACCCACAGAAGAGTACACTTACACATCTGAGTGCTGACGTTTGTGCAAAAACAACTGATTACTGAGTTTTCCTAAATTTTTGAAGAATATTATAGTTTTAAATGACAAATTAGAGTAAACAAAAGCTTTATTGGTGAATGAGGGCCAATGTGTTCGTTTTTCCATTGACAGCTATAAAAATGTTGTGCATCCCTACAACAAACTGTACGCAAATGACATCTTACAGCCTTTGCCGTATACATATAACCTTCAACAGAAGAGCTGATGCACCTTCACAGGCAAGTAGAGGCTACATGGTTATTTTACCAGTGCTGAATTAACCCCTGCAGCCCACAACTTCAGTGCAATTCAACACTGTATGAGAACGTTTCAGTCAAAAAGTCAAGAGTGGTGTTATTACAGAGCTTCACAGCATTCCATTAGTGTGCTAGTTACTGCGTTATTCAAACAGGACCCCATGCTCATTATATACTGCAATAATACCACTGCGAGAAGAAGCAAATGTGGACCACAGCGTGTATGAACATGCAGCGTGTTGATGCGGGGGATGAAGGAAAAAAAGAAGAAAGCGAAAAATCAATAGAGAAAGAGAGGGGGCAGATCCCTCATATACGCTAAAACATCTGGTCACCGGGTCCCAGCTTCAGTGTTGTTTGAACTTCACTGCGTTGGGGTGTGTGTGTATGTGTGTGTGTGTGTTAGATGCAGCTGTGGGGGGGTGCAGAGACAGGAGAGATTGGGGGCCCATTTGGGAAGAAGGTCCTTAACCAAAAGAGGACATACTTCCCTTTCATCCCTCCTGGGGTCATTAACTTTGAAGGCTTTAAGGGATTCAGTCTGTAAATAACTCAAATTAACAACAATCAGAGAAGATAGCTCTCCTAGGCTGCTCCCTCAAAGCCCTGCACTGTTACACACTTCATACTTTGTTATCCATCAGTTTTGGAGAAAATCAGTCATGGCTGATCTGTTAAAGGAACCCCAATGACTATCCACATAATCTATCTGGATCATATGGGCAGCTACCATAAATAATAACACACACTATCCAGCAAACCTTTCAACTCAGAACAGAGTTGTCAATGGACAGAAGATACTTTTAAATGGATTATTCCTCCAAAAAGGCAGCCAAACATTAAAATAGCCAGATGGAGTCATTAGATGTTCAGAGTCACGTTTTGCAGTCGTTATACATCAGGACAAAGGTCTTTAACTTTTGGTGATCCCTGCTGGCTTGCAGTTTCTTGAAGGGAAAGGGAAAAATGCCAAAAAAAGTCAAGCTGGTCTCTCAGAGCATCTGACTAGCAGTTTCACATCCACCGCTGTCTTTTTCCAGCCCATCTGCACTTTCATTTCATCTTCAGTTCTCCGAGTCAGAAAGAGAGGCTCACAAAACAGCTACAGTCCAGAAACACACCAGAAAATGCATGAAAAACCTTAACGGGCCTAAAGCGACTGCCAAAAAGAAATGACAGGGCTCCCCCAGACTTCAGCTACCAGCGCACATTGTAATGTCAACTCATTTAGACTACAAGGCCTCACTTACTCCTTTATATGCATTACACACACACACACTTTATATTATGTGAACACTTCCACTGGGTCAATAGAATTGCTCCGAAATACACTAAAAGTTGACAATATTTTTACCTTCTCCTGGGGTTACCAATTTGGACATACAAGATTTTGTTGTGATAGCAACACTACACGCACATTTTTCAGGATTCTTAATGTCAGCTTAATGAGGCAAAAACAAGCTTAAAAAATCTTACGTAAGGATGAATCAGCATGGTACACTGCGACAAAAATTATTTTGCAGAACATAAACCCTAACAGAAAACTAAAAATAAAGTTGTTTTGACATTTTCTAGTCTCATTTCTTTTTCTAGATTTCTATTCTAATGTGGGTGTTAACTTGTCATCATGTTACATGCCTTACAATTCAGCACTTCATACTTCAATTAATAGACACTTTGGAGCAAAATGAACATTAATTTATTGCACTGTATTTTTGTTCATTTTTCTTTAAACAGATGTATTCATGTATTTTCTGTACATAATTATTAATGCACATTGCACATTATAAAACTAACTTTTTTGATGTTGTAAAACTTGCAAATTAAGGCAATTAATCAGTATTTCTGCATTTTTGTGTGACTATATACATATGAAATGTAGTTTCATCAGAAATAATTTTATCAGAAAATTCTTAACATAATAATATAAAGTAACATAAAACATCAGTAAAAATATAAAAAAGGACAAACATTACAGATGATAAAAAGTGGACTGCAGGTTACTCTGGGTAATGCATTTCTATATAGATATTATTGAGCACTTTTTAAATAAGTATTGCTTGTACATGGCAGCTATTTTTCATAACTGTGCAGCACAAAGGCCTCGGTGCTGTCTTTTTTGGGCAACTAATGACTACTGTGTGCTGAGACGAGGATGATGATGATGATGATGATGATGATGTCAGGTAACATGTTGAACCTTTGCTGTTTACTCACAGCAGATGGTGGAGGGTTGAAAGGTGGGCAGGTCCAAACAACCACCAAGATGTGTTTATCCGTGTGGAGAAGGCTGGAGCATGACACATTCAGAGGCACGGCACGGCCAGGCATGCTGAGCTGCAAGCTAACTGACACCCACTCGAATGAAAAGTCTCTGAAACAGAATGATCTACTATTAACTGAAGACTCAGGCTTTACTGTGTAAGGACTGAAGATAAATGCTACTGAAATACCTGAAAATGTCTTTTCCTTTGCCAAAAAGATATAAACATCGACCTGAACTTACATGAACTACCAAAAATAAAAGCATCTAAAAGTAATTCAGAGTGATGAAACAGAACTACCGGTACTTTCATTTCTTTAAAAACGGTTTAATTCAAAGAACATTTTAAAAAGTTAAGAACCTCCACATAATGCAATGGTTTGCAGGTAATGTTCATCTAAGCCAAGCATTTAGGAGGCTTTATTTTTAAGCACCTGAAAAGTCTTCTCAAGAAAGCCTTCAAGAATCCAGACAGACCTTCAGTGACCACACAGTCAAACATTACCTTCCTGTACCACACACGACGCAAGACCAGGAGAGACCGGAGACAGTCAAAGTATTCACCACACCCTCCTTCCTAATACGTGGGAGTCTCTACCGAAAGAGTCTCGATTACATGAGACGACCGACACACCGCCGACGGCAGGCAAAAGTAGGTAAAACGTCATTTAAGTCGGACGGAGTGAAATTTAACAAACTGACACACCAGTGACTTCCAGACAGACCTAAGAACTTCCGAAAGAACTCTTCTGAAAAGTCCACGAATTTTTATTTCGGA
>BRDA01005210.1:423-15289 GCA_036984385.1 Crenuchus spilurus
TATATATATATATATATATATAAAACTATCAGTTATGTGCAGTACTGGTGGCTAGAGATGTGTAAATTAATCCATGTTTATGTTTATTCCGTTTATTTTATATACGTTTCACAAATTGTTTTGTTTCTTTACGTATTGCAGGGACTATGCATCTAAGATTTTCACTCGCTTTCACCCCTGAGTAGGTGATGTGATAATAAAGTTAATTTTATTTGATTTGATTTGAATTAAACAAAACATCTTTTCTGGTATGTAGTCTTATACTGACCTCTAGTGGTGATATCGTTAACATTGTTTCTGAAAATATGTGGTCAGGATTCCATTTATCACCATACTTTACCATAAAAGTGCATTAGAAGTACCACCACATCAGTGTCACTGCAATGCTGAGAAGGATCCACCAACCATTAGGATTAATGATTTGGTGTCTGTTATTACTAACCCTGTAAATCTGCTTTGAGACATCAGTTGTAAAAAGCGCTTTATAAATAAATTTGATTTGATCCAAATAATACCAGCTCTGAGGAGGTACTGACCATTAAAGAACAGTGCGAACAAAGTATACAGAGAAAGAGATGGACTACAGTCTGTAAATAACATACGCTCTGTGGAGCTAAAATGGATACTGAGTGTAGATGCAAGGAAGTGTTAATGTTATGGCTGATGTCTCTGTTATACGCATGCGTGATGACAACTTTGCCGGGCTGTGCTGGACACCAGTGCGCATGCGTTCAGTCGTGACCGCGCAGTGGTTTAAGACGTTTGAAAGCGGCTGAAGTTGTGTTCACATTATTACAGCACTTCGGACAAAAGCAGGTAAGAGAGCTTCAGTCTGAGTTTTACAGGTTATATATGTGTGTAGGAGTAAGTCTGTGTGTAAATGTTATCTGTCGTTTGTACAGAAAAAAATGTTTTATTACAGAAGCTGTAAGCTAAGCTAACCGGACTAACAGTTTTATTATTGTACAAAACTGTAGCTTCTTGTTTTTAGTTTTTCCGATCGATCAATCAATAAATACAACAGGAAAATAGCAGGAACCTCTGAAAGACTCCAACAGGACGGTTAGGAATTGGACACTAAATTCTGCTCCGTCACATCGTTTGTTTTAGGCCGTGAATCTGATTTAAACACAGAAAAGTGAAATAAAGTCTATCTGATGGTAAAAGCTTTGGTTATTTATTGTCCTGTATCAGGCTCCCATTTAAAACTCTCAGTATGTTAATAAATTACTAAACGGATTTAGTGCCAACAGACAATCTGACCAAAGACAGTGCAAGTACTTTTATCTAAACGTTGGCTTTAAACACTTCAGGCTGTTATACATCCATGTTTAACCTGAGAGAATCTCAAATTATACACTCTGTAGTTTTGTGGCTAGCATTTAGCTTGTTTAGCTTTGTGTTTAGCACTTTAATTTGGTTTATGAGTTTTTACTCTAAGTTTAACAGCCTTAAATCATATTTGGTGCTAATATTTAACCTTACGGTGTGGATTTTTATTAAAAGTGCCTAAACTAAGTATTTACTGTGTGCACATGTTCATTTTAGCTAAATTAGCCCCGCTGCTAACGTTAGCCGGTTGGCCTGCTAATGGTGAGCTGGGCTGGGTTGCCAGGTGCCGAAAACTTCTCCAGCGTAGTGTCGCCGAAAAACCCCCTGTAAAACCGACAAACCCCAAATCAACAGATGTAATTACACGTGAGGAAGCTATAATTACTTTTAAAAATCTTACTTTGGTGTTCATGTTATACTTGGGAAACATTTAATTTATTATTGTTATTGTTTTTATTATATATAATGTAAAGCAATGTGAAGTAAATTTCTACTTAACTGTAAAGTAGCCCAAAAACGCACCCCACCAGTTCTGAAATTTTACATGTGACTGCATTTTAAAAATGTAGCAGAAAAACCTGGCAACTCTGGAATGGGCAGCTGCCAGCTGAAGGTCTAACAATGTTTTCAAGTAAAATTCTTTCCTGTGAGTTTCTGTGTCTGCACTGGTTCTGAAGTTTAAATAAGAAGAATGTAAATTAAACCAAACTGCTCTGTCCTTTTAATATTAAGTTATAGGAATGTTTGACCCAGAAATCATTTTTGTTTCCTTTGACCTCAGATGTGTGTAGTTGATCAGCAAAGACATTGTATATCTTTATTGTGTCCTCTATATTACCTGAGTAAGATTTATTGGACAAGTATTTTGACACACAGAAGGAATGTAATTTTTGAAGTCGGTGTCTCTAGTACCTATAATTCAGGCAATACACAGCTAAGTATATACAGACTATACAAATTTAAGAAACTACACTTTTTGAATATCTACAGCTCAAATCAGTACTGACTTCAACAATTAAACAAAAAAAACTTAAATTATGCAGTCTACCTCAGCCAATCTCAGACTTTATTAGTATCACTGCACCAAATAAACTTTTGTCAAAGATTTATAGACTAATATCTAAACCAGACCAATCTATATCCATACCTTCAGAGAAATGGGAACAGGATCTCTCTATTACTCCCAAAGCAGATTTCTGGTCACAGATTCTTAAAAACACATTCGGCATGACTAAGAGCACAAATCTGCACCTCATACAATACAAAGTTATCCACAGAATACACTACACAGGACAAAAACTTTCAAATGGGTTTCACAGATTCTGAAATCTGCTCACACTGCTCACTAAATACACCAGATAACTACACCCATGCCGTGTGGTATTGCACACCCGTCAAACCCTTCTGGCAAAGAGTCACCAGTCAACTAACCCAACTACTAAAATGCACCATTCTACCATCTCCATCACTCTCATTGGGAAACACTTCTGCAATAACTCTAACAAAAGAAAACAATAGAATATTACTTATAATGTTAACCATCGCCAAAAAAACAATCCTGATGAATTGGAAATCAAGAAAGTCCATTAGTATAACTCATTGGAAAAATCTACTTACAGATTATGCATCAATAGAACATCTTTCATCTCTCAATAAATACGAGTCTAGCACACCCTGGTCAACATGTATTATCTCTTTCAAAAACAACCCCCCCCCCCCCCCCCAATCGAATCTAAGCACGTTTAAGTCCCAGTTTGAATAGACTTCTTTTTGAAATTTGCCGCATTACCTCATGTGACTATTACGGTCATAATTTTTAGATACCGTCACCATATTTAAATACCGCGGTATAACAAAATACCTTTATACCACCCAAGCCTAGTGCTGATTATAAAAATAGAATATCATAAAAAAAGTTTTGTTAGTAATTCCATTCAAAAAGTGAAACTAAATACATTTTATCATATTTTAATTTTATGACCAGCACCTGTATAATAAGGTCAAAAATGCAACCAGATGTCTTGATGCTGCATGCACAAGGAAAACCACATACAACATGCTTTGCCAATTTTCATGTAGCCTAAGTTAATCCAAGTCATGCATTCTTAAAGTATGGAGACTCAAAAATGTTTGTTCTGTTTAGAAATGTTTTAAAACATTGTTAGCTTACATGGAAGATTTACAGTTGTGAAGACTGTTCTCTTTAAGCCTAAACAATAGTGCTATAGAATGTTATAGTGTGTAAAAATATGTTCAAGTGCTTTTCAAAGCATACAATGGAATATTTGCTCATGGATTTGTGATAAAACTCATTGATTGATTAATTGATTGATTCATTCTTCCATTAAGTTTATACTGTTTTATGTTGAGTGCTTAAGCACATGTAGTCCACTGCAGTGGACATGTCTGTAACTTCCTGGGAAAAAAAGTTCAGATTTGTTTATGCCCTAAAAAGAGTAGACACTTTTTCATATCTTGACTCAGGATTTCATAATTCATACATCAGAGGGTTAACCCCCCTTGCTAGTGCATCTCAACTTTAAATATTGAAGAAAAATATTGTTGACATAATTAAAAAAATATCAACTGACTTTATATTAACTGCATGTAAAGTTTCAAATTTCATTCCTTTTCTGTTGATCAAATTTGCTTATAACTCGTAGCATTCAGAAATCCAGAATCTCAAGGTATTAGTATTTCCTTTGGAGTTTGAGTAAATTACTATTCAAACAGGATCAACAATAAAACAAAAAAGACTTGAAATGTCACTTTACATTTAACGAACATAAATTGTCAGTTTAGCTTGAATGTATGGCAGAAAAAGTTAATATTCAGATCTTTTTGGACTGAATTTTTGGAAATTAATCACAACGTAAATGATAGTGGAAATATTAGTGTGAAAAATCACAAATATTTTCACTAAATTGCTCAGCCCTACAGTCACGTGACTACACTTGTGATAGTATGTTTTTTCAGGGGGCAGTACATAAACACACAGCAGGAAAAATAACAGAATTAAAAAGAAAAAAATATGAAAAACATAATTGACAAGGGCAAGATTGTCAATGTTGGTTTTCTTTTAATTTTTGATTAATGTTCGACCTCAAGGCCAACAGATGGATGGACATTCACACGGGAATAACTGATTAGTTGTTTATCATATTTTAAGGAAATGTATCTGGATGTGAACCATCTTGCTTAAAGTATAAAATACTGTTTTTCAAATGTTATGAGATTTTCATACTTTGCTTTTTTAAATCCTTTAGCTACTATGGAGCTAAATGATGCCAACCTCCAAACTCTGACTGAGTATTTGCAGAAAACACTAAGTCCTGATCCACTTATCAGAC
Source organism: Crenuchus spilurus (assembly GCA_036984385.1). Lineage (NCBI taxonomy): Eukaryota > Metazoa > Chordata > Actinopteri > Characiformes > Crenuchidae > Crenuchus > Crenuchus spilurus. The sequence goes on from BRDA01005210.1 coordinate 5,106, forward strand.
GTCCAGGTGACGTTAAATTTCATGTGAATCTTAATATTGTGCCAGATTATAACTTCTTGTTTTTTATAGAGTAAATTGTCTTCTTTTAAATTTTACAGCTGAGAAGTTTCTGGAGTCAGTGGAGGGTAATCAGAACTACCCACTTTTGCTACTGACCACTCTAGAGAAGTCTCAGGATGAAGTGATTCGTGTGTGTGCAGCAGTCACTTTCAAGAACTACATTAAGAGGAACTGGCGTATAGTAAGTTATTTTCTTCTTTTGTTCTGTAAGAGGAAGTGTAATACAAATTTTATAGAAATTGAATTTTGTGTTCTCTCTCCATTAGGTTGAAGATGAACCAAACAAAATTTCAGACCCTGATAGGACAGCTATTAAAGCCAACATTGTAAATTTGATGCTAACCAGCCCAGAACAAATACAGAAACAGGTAACAATTACTTGAAAACCCATGTGTGTAATCCTTGTCTGTTCTCTTGCTTTTTTGTGTTGTATAGACAAGCAGTTGCCAATCTGATTGAATTCACTCTATTATAAGAACTAAGGTGTTTTATGAATGCTACTCAAAAGTCTGCTGAAAATCTGTTTACATGCACCCTCCAAGTAATCGCATGCAAACATTGCCACTTTTTGTACACATTACCATTTCCAGTAAAGACTTGGGATGGTCGTACTGAAGTAATTCACAGATTTTGAGTGGAAGCTAAATTTCCTTATGGCACAGCATTAATTCATTATTTTTATATCTTTTTAAGTTGTTCAGACTTTCTGGCCAGATACAGGAAGCTGTGGAATGCTGGTGTTGCCTATTATCCTTTTAATGTTGTGCTCAACTTTTTGGTAGAGCACATTTGGGTCACTATCTTATTTGTAGAAGGTACTAAACTTAATTCAGACTTCATAGTTCTATTTCTACCAGTTGGTCGAGCTATATTTGGTTAAAACATCCACTTGATGATGTAACAATACAACATTTTGATGTCTGAATTCAAACCAGCAAAGCTTCATAGCCATACCAAAAGAAGTAAACGGGATCAACTTGTTTAAAACTTCAGAAAAGGTAACAAAGTTGTCATGTGTATGGGAGAAATAACTTGTATTTTGTATCTTGTGGTTTGTATTGTAATTTACTATAAAATGCCATCTCGTCCATTTGATATAGGTGGGTTTTTTTTGTTTTGTTTTGTTTTTTAAAAAAAACACCTCATTGGATATGTTATCCCCTAACAGCAAAAATCAATTTCTTCTGACTTGGTGAGGACAGAGTTAAACAATAGTAGAAGACAAAGAACTGCAGAAGAATTGGAAACAGATTTATTGGCCAAGTATGAATTTGTTTCCAGCCATTGGTGCTGCTCTAATATGTTAAACGTAAAATACAAGTACAGTGGCATGCAAAATAAATGTCAGGTTTTTGTGATTTTAAAAATCAGACCAAGAGTAAAAATTTCAGAACTTTTTTTTAATCTTTGTGACCCATAATCTGTACAGTTCCTCTGGAAATTAAACTGGAAAATAAAAATAAATAACTAAATGTGGTTAAACCCTTAACCTAATACTTTCTTGAAGTGCCATTTGAATATATGACATCATTCAGACTTTGGGGTAGGAATCTGTCCTGTCAGTCTCTGCCTACTCTTCCTTACAAAACTGCTCTAAATCTGTCAGATTGTGATCGCGTCTCCTGTGTACATCCCGCTGCAGGTCAACCCACAGACTTTCAGCTGGTTTCAGATCTAAGTACCAAAACTTTGATCTTCCTTTGGTGAAGCCATTCTTTTGTATATAGGGAACATTTAATGTTCATATTGATAAGTTTGTAGACAGGAACATTTATAAAATGTACTTATTCTGTAGTAACACAACTAACTCTGATCTTTCTCTCTCTCTGTCTCTCACACACACACACACATATAACGTGTGTGTGTGAGAGAGAGAGAGAGAAAGAGTGCGAGTTAGTTGTTACTAGGGATGCACCTATACCACATTTTTTTAAACCGAGTACGAGTACAAGTACTTACATTTAAGTGTTTGTGATCTATTTAATCTAAACACCTAAGATAATGATAACAGATTACACATTTCCCCTTTATACACTGAAACATTCAAAAATGAAACATATCAGATATACATATTCATCACTGTTAGCCAACTAGCTAGCTACACTACGTTAGCTTACCTTTTTGTAAAGCTCGTGGTGGTGAGAACTGAGGACCTCTTGAGGTTAGTAGTGCTTTTCCCAGTTATTTTACATCCACAAACTTTGCTTTGTTTTGTTTTGTGTGGCAGTGAAAGTGAAATTACTCCATAAATCGCTTCTTCTTTTCCGTCGAAGCTGCAGCAGTGACGTCACCACGTTGTGTTGTTAACGCCAGTCTGACTGACTGACTGACTGTGGAGCTTAACGTGCTTTGAGGAAGTCAGACGTGCGGCAGGTTTATTTTAAAAAGCGGATTACTGGACAAAAACATTTGTCATTCTGTGACATTTTCGTTTTTATTCGTCGACGTAAAGTCTAATACTTTTAGTCATAGTTTTCGTTTTAAAATATTAGTTTTTATTTAGTTTTCGTCTCGTTTTTGTCGTGAAAAAATGGTCGTCAACGAATATTTTTCGTCATGATTATTGTTAACAAAATTAACACTGCTTTTGTCACCTTCATTCACCTGGAAATACCTCCACACCACTGACATAGCTGCTCCTTCTCTACTACCGGGCTGGTTAAAGTCACGCTGCCGTTAAGTGGCTTGTTCAGCTCGGCTACGGTATGTAGTCATCGTCGTCTTTTTATTTAATTTAATTTTTTTTATTTTATTTAATTTTATTTATTTATTTATTTAGTGGCGTAAACTAATACTGTCTGTTAGAAGGAAACGAAGCTCCCATCACGCAGGTATTGGATCCTGTAGTATCGGAGCACTTTTATGAATACGAGTACAAGTACACGCACATGGCGTCGGACAGATACCCGATGCTGGTATCGGTGCATCCCTAGTTGTTACTACAGAATATAACAAGTACATTTTACAGATGTACAGAACCTGAACATTAAATGTAAATAAGACTGTTGATTATCGCCAAACCTTTCAAGCGCTGTGAAAATATTTAAAACTGTCTAGATATGTAATCTGCGTTGTGCGCTCGTGCATGTGAACAGAAATACCTAAATAGCACCTCCTAAGGTCACACATTTCGACCTGTTACTCGTCCGAAACAAGTATCTGGCTCATCCCTAGTATTTCTGCAACCACATTAGGTTTTTTTTGTTTTTTTGTGGAATTGTACAGATCATTGGTCACATTAAAGTTGGAAAATGTTCTGAAATGATTCACCTTGGTCAGATTTCTTTTTAATCACAAAAACATGCATTTTAACAAAGGTGCCTTAATGTTTGCATAGCACTGTAATGTACATATAATACAAATAATGCACAATATACAACGAAGTATACATGTGCTAAGATTTAAAAATCAGCCATAGTATCACGTGCGAAGTGGACAATCAGGGTGAGTGTGTTTAGCAAATTTGAACTAGCCTTGAGTATTGCGCCTGTAGTTGGTGCTAATCTGTTCATTCATTTTTCTGGGAAAAGCTATTTGTCCAATTGAGAACACTCTGACACCAGATGTAGACCCTTCTACCACCCAATCAACATTAAGTACAGGGAGATGCATCCCACAAAGGTGAGGATGACGTGATGTAGGTGTATTGTGTAATGTTCTTTAATGTGCTTTGGAAACTGCCGTGTGAAACCGTAACTAAGCAGACCAAATGTGCATAATGTATCGATGCAAGCCTTGATGTAAGACCAAGGTGCATCTTCCGAATTTCAGTATTGAAAATGCCCTCAATTAAAACGCCTTTTTTCCTCCAATGGTGTTGAATTTTGTAAACTTCTGCTATGACACATTCATAGAATGCTTGTAAACTTTCAGATGGTGAACATAGTCATTCAGGCATTTTACATGATTATTTATTCTTCTATGTAGGTGATTTAAAAAAATATTGCCCACCTCATTCAAATCAAATAGACTCAACCAGAATAAACATAGAAGTATTGAACAACTGACCTATTTGGATTATGAACAGGTTATCAGCATGCATGTAAACATGACTATTGTCCTCCAAGGGACTGTTTTGAAAGCAATTCCTTGATTTTACTTCTAAGTACTTTTGCGTTTGTTGTAAGTAGCTGTACAGTTGACACCTTACTTGTTCCCCAGTTGAGCGATGCAATCAGCATAATTGGACGAGAAGACTTCCCACAGAAGTGGCCTGACCTCCTGACAGAGATGGTGACACGTTTCCAGAGTGGTGACTTCCATATCATCAATGGAGTTCTTCGTACTGCTCATTCACTTTTTAAAAGGTGAAGCTTTTTGTTTGGTAGATCATGTACAATTTAGAAATTGGTTTGAAAGCTTAGTTATGGCTCAAGAAGTCACATGTTTAAGCTAATTCGTTCTGTCATTTTGTTTTTGACTAAAACACTTGTGAACTTTTTCCTTTTGTAATGTTGGTCACTTTGTGTAACAGTATCCATTAAATGTTTGTGTTCCTCAGGTACCGACATGAGTTCAAGTCCAACGAGCTGTGGTTGGAGATCAAGTTGGTGTTGGACACTTTTGCCCAGCCTCTTACTGAGCTCTTTAAGGTGAACTGACTTTTTTTTTTCCCTTCCTTACACATCTCCATGGCAATCTGGAGCGTTATTGCTAATGCAGTTTTTTTTTCTTCTTCTTGTAGGCCACAATTGATCTGTGTCAAACTCATGCTACAGATGTCAATGCCCTGAAGGTCCTCTTTTCTTCCCTTACGCTCATATCGAAGCTGTTCTACAGTCTCAACTTCCAGGTGTGGAGTCTGCTTTTGAAGAATTGTTTCTAGTTTTGAAGTAGTTTAACTCATGTCTTGTCTATTTTGCACAGTATCCCTACACTTAATTTTCTTCATAAATGTTGATGTACATTTGGTCTAGGACCTTCCTGAATTCTTTGAGGACAACATGGAGACTTGGATGACACATTTTCACAATTTGCTAACATTGGATAACAAGCTACTGCAAACTGATGTGAGTGTAGTTTGCCATATTAAAGTTATATTATTCAAGAAACTTCTATTTTTCTCTGTGTATGTAATTGAGATTCCACAGTTCTTGACCTTTTTAATTGACCTTTTAAAAGTCTCCATGATTGTACGTAGAAAATAAACTAACTAGTTTTCCCTGTTGTAGGATGAAGAGGAGGCTGGACTTTTGGAGCTGCTGAAATCTCAGATTTGTGATAATGCAGCACTCTATGCACAGAAATATGATGAGGAGTTTCAACCCTACCTGCCTCGCTTTGTTACAGCTATCTGGAACCTGCTAGTTACAACAGGCCAAGAGGTCAAATATGATTTGGTGAGTTTCTTTCTGGTCATGCTTAATTACATAAGGGTTCTGCTGTCATACACACATATGCACAACCTTTACTAAACTACACTTGTTATGAAGCCACAATACAGCCGCTTAGCTTTGTGTTTGTGCTCAGCGGCTGCAGTGTTAAGGATCGTCTCACAATGTGAAGTGTTTCAGTGTCTGTAGCCAATGACACTCGCATTAAAACATCCATGTGTCTTACATAATTCATTTTAGACATTTTTGTGATTTTATTAAATATTAGTAAGAATCTAATGTATTTTCATACATATTGTTGTCTTGTAGTTTTCTAACATTTTTATACACAAATATAAAAGAATAATCAATTAAACTCATTAAACCTTATGATGCCAAACCAGCTTATTCAAATATGTATATATTTCAGAGAGAAAGAAATCCTAAGGTGCTCAAAATAGATGTGATTGCTTTTATTTGTTCATTTCTTTTCTCTCATAGCTGGTGAGCAATGCCATCCAGTTCCTGGCATCAGTTTGTGAAAGGCCACACTATAAGCATCTGTTTGAAGACCAGAACACGCTCACCAGCATATGTGAAAAGGTCATTGTCCCCAACATGGAGTTCAGAAGTATGTGCAGAATTTGGGATAAGATTTTTATTTATATGGTTTGGATGTTTTAGTATGTTGGCATTACGTTTGCCAATATTACTAATAACCTGTTTGCATTTTAGTTAAGTGTACATTTTGTGTGCAGGTGCCGATGAAGAAGCATTTGAGGATAATTCAGAAGAGTATATTATACGAGACCTGGAAGGCTCAGGTAATTCCATTAGTATGACAAGAAATAGAAATATTTTTATACCTTTACCATATAAATCTTTGAATTTTCATTGCATCAGTTGTTTTTGACTGTTGCAGACATTGACACAAGGCGGCGAGCTGCCTGTGATTTGGTACGAGGCCTGTGTAAGTTCTTTGAAGGACCTGTAACGGCCATCTTCTCTGGTTATGTGAACTCCATGCTGACTGAGTATGCCAAAAATCCTGCAGTGAACTGGAAACATAAGGATGCAGCCATCTACCTGGTCACATCTCTGGCCTCCAAGGCCCAGACACAGAAGGTTAAGTGTCTGTGTTTTGATATGAATGGCACGGTCTTACTGAAATATATATATACTCGCTAGCCATTTTGTTACCTACACTTGCTGTGCACGTTCAGCTCCACTTATTGTGTAGGTGCAATAACAATCTAATTAAGGTCCGAGTCCTTGGAAAAAGTTGCCCCAGAACGCTGATCTTTTGGGGTAAAACAATATAAATGTAATTGCAGTTCATCCTATTTTATTTGGTACACTTTCATTTCTACAAGAATCTTGTCTTGATATGAAAGTCTTAGTCACTAAAGAATATGAAATTGGGTTGACGGTGATTCCAGCACTTTACAAAAGTGTTTATGTTGGTTTGTGACAAAAACCTGCTGAAAAATATTGGGGGCGGGGGGGGGGTCCTGCCTATTGAAGAACAAAGTGCACAGAGAAACAGTCTTAAAGATTAATCTGTGAAGTGCACCTATCACTGGAGCTCAGATAGACAATGAGTGTAGAAACAAGGCATGTGTACTTAACATACTGGACACTGAGTATATTTTGCTCAGCACTTTTATAGGTGTATGATGTTATTTCCCCTCATTCACTTACTTTGGTTTCATTATTTTACACAGCATGGGATCACACAAGCAAACGAGTTGGTGAACCTGTCAGAGTTCTTTGTGAATCACATTTTAACAGACCTCAGGTCTCCCAATGGTAAAAGGCTTTTCTTGTCCAAGCTAGAAGTTTTTGTTCTGCTCTTAACCACATACTTCAGGAGGTATTAGTAGTAAGGGTTTTTTGTACTATTCACAGTGAATGAATTTCCAGTCCTGAAAGCAGATGCTGTGAAGTATGTCATGACTTTCAGAAGTCAGGTAAGAGCTGTTTGCTTTTTTTCACTCTTAACCTTTTGATTGGCACTGGACATACTTTACACATCACGTCTATGATGCACAAAATTAAATGCATTGCCATCCTCAAGCCTCTGTATTTGCTTTCAGCTTCCTAAGGAACAGCTGCTTGAGACGATACCTCTACTGGTTGCTCACCTACGAGCAGAGAGTACAGTACAGCACACTTACTCTGCCCATTCTCTGGAACGACTATTTACAATGAGAGGAGCCAACAACTCCACACTGTATGTATCTGTAGCCATGATGTGGTAATAGGCATGTAGCAATTTTTAATCCAGCTTGTTTGTGGTGTGTGTGCTTTTTTATCATGAACATGGGAAGTCTGCATTTCTTACTATTTAAAATGTAAACACCTTGTTAGGCTACAGACTCGCACAGGAGCTGAAGTGCCTCACTAACTGCTGTGGTTAAGATGTGAAACATCGAATGGTTTTTCCCCCACAAGTACAAAACTTAATTATGGCCTTCAATCTTGCCTTTTCAGTCTCTCAGCTGCTGAGATTGGTCCTTTCACAGAGCAGCTCCTCAACAACCTGTTCAATGCCCTGGCAATACCTGGCTCTTCTGAAAATGAATACATCATGAAAGGTGCCTTTTCACATAGATCACCCTTCATGTTTATTTTTTCTTATGTCAAATTTGTATTTTTTTTTTTTTTTTTTTTTTTTTTTCACAGCCATTATGCGAAGCTTCTCACTCCTGCAGGAAGCCATTGTGCCCTACATCCCTACACTGATTGGCCAGCTCACCCATAAACTCCTCCTGGTCAGCAAGGTGTGTCTTTTCACATGTCTACTGTCTTCTGCAATAGACAATGTAAGAAGTTAGCAGAACTACAGTAAATGTCCAGTCTGGCAGCCCTTGTCTCCATTTGTGACTGTGGACACACAGACAGGACGAACATAAACAGCCATCCGTTAAAGGGGACATTTCCCAAGCAGGACTTTGTCCTAAAGGCAGGATGTGACATTGAGTGAAGATGAATGTGGTGAATTGTTGATACCAGACTAATTGAATGGCAGTTTCTGTACCTGTTCCAAGTTTGATCTGCTACCAGAGATTCACACTTGTGATTGAAGTCAATTTCTGGTTTAAATTCTGTATAGGTATTAAAATGCACCATTTGCTCATGCTTGTGTATCTTTGTTGTCCCCCCCCCCAGAATCCCAGCAAACCACATTTTAACCACTACCTGTTTGAGTCACTGTGTCTGTCCATCCGAATCACCTGCAAGGCAAACACAGCAAGTGTAAGCAGTTTTGAGGAAGCCCTCTTCCCTGTCTTCACTGAAATCCTCCAGAATGACGTGCAGGGTAGGCAGTGTGTGCTTTAAGATTTTTTTTTTTTTTTTTTTTTTTTTTTTTTTTTTTTTTGGTCAAGACACTTTTGAAGAGGAGTCTTGGTACACAGCTTTTAACCATTTGATTTGAAATGTAAAATTCAGCCATTTGTTCTCACTTCCTCCAACAAATGCAGAGTTTGTGCCGTACGTGTTCCAAGTGATGTCTCTTCTGTTGGAAATCCACACTAGCACCATCCCTTCTTCATACATGGCACTATTCCCTCACCTGCTGCAGCCTGTTTTGTGGGAACGCACAGGCAACATCCCCCCACTTGTCCGTCTTCTGCAAGCTTACCTGGAGAAAGGAGGAACCACAATCGCCAGGTCGGCTGCTGACAAAATTGTGAGTGCGCAGATGTAGTTGAGTTGTAGGGACTAGGCTAATGGCAGGAAATGCTTGATCCATCACATCATGTCATGCTGTGTACTTTTAACCTCCTGAGAAAGCATTTTTTTATTATTATTGAAGATCTGCCTTTATGTACGATGAGTTCATAAATTACTGCCTGTAATTACACGATGAGATGTATTTCTTGATAAAATCAGAACATAAACTACAAAAACTAAAGTAACATCTTGTGTTCACTTTTTAAACTCCACACTCATCTGTGTGGTGTTGCAACAGCAATAATGTTTTTTAGCTTTTGATCTAGTTTATTTCTTGTGGTTTTGAAGCTGCTGGTTTACAATCGGACAAGAAAATGTATTTCTGACCTCGATTGTATGGGTTTTTTTTTTTTTTAGCCTTACATATCTCTACCGATTGGTAGAGATGACAATCACATTGTTTTAAGTTTCTTCAGTAAAATATAGTGACTTTAAATGTGGTCTACCAAATGGTTGATCAGGATGTTAAAGTTTACCCAAGGTTTCCATGTTGGTAGTAGAAAAAAATCAGATGTGTAGTCTTGTCCAACCACTTATTTTACAGGAAGGTTCTGCTCTAAACTGGGCCTCCAGGACTAGACTGTGTTTTAGGTTTTCTGGTTTATTAGAAAACTAATTTCTGCTGTTTTCCCAGCCTGGTCTGCTTGGAGTATTCCAAAAGCTCATTGCCTCCAAGGCCAACGACCACCAGGGCTTCTATCTGCTTAACAGCATAGTTGAGCACATGCCACCGTGAGTGAACACCACCAGTACAGATATTTTCTTTTGGTCACAGTTTCTCGTGTAAGTAATGCTTTAACTGAAATTTGATTTATAAATTCTTCTTTTCTGTTTCAGGGAGGCAATTACTCAGTATAGGAAGCAGATTTTCATTTTGCTCTTCCAAAGACTGCAAAGCTCCAAAACCACCAAATTCATAAAGAGTAAGAAGCACTTTAATGGTGTCCTTTAGCATAACAGCAATTCTTTTTTTATTATTTTTTTTTTTCCTAAAACAGTCTAACCTAAGATATTAACTTTTCCCTCTTACTCCACAGGTTTTTTGGTCTTTATTAATCTTTATTGTTTGAAGTA
>BRDA01005211.1:0-10417 GCA_036984385.1 Crenuchus spilurus
AAAGCCAGAGAAACAAAGAGAAACAAAGCCAGAGAAACAACGAGAAACAAAGCCAGAGAAACAACGAGAAACAAAGCCAGAGAAACAATGAGAAAAAAAGCCAGAGAAACAAGAAACAAAGCCAGAGAAATGACGAGAAACAAAGCCAGAGAAACAAAGAGAAACAAAGCCAGAGAAACAAAGCCGGAAAACGAGAAACAAACCCAGAATGAACACTGAACATGTGGTGGATGCTTTGTTTTTGCAAAATCAGAGGCGAATCACAAGGGCATGCCAACAACAACTGGGCGCATGAACCATAACTGGGACAAAATTTCCCTGAAAAAAGTTGATGATAACCAAATTGTATAACTGATAACTGAGATTCCTCTGTAGTTTGAAAATACCATGTAGAGCTTATTTAACATTTTTTATTCAAGTAGGCATGCAAGGTGAAATACTTGACAAGAGGCCTGTTCAAGAGTGATGAAACTTTGAAGTCTGAAGTAATGCACTGTTTTCCCTGTTTGAGTGAGCTGTAGCTTAGCAAAACATGATGCTACAATGTATCTATGTACGCTTCCTCAGAGGGATCTTCCACCACAGCTACTGAGTAAAAATGCTGTGGACTGGGGAGATTTCCTCTCAATTTGTACTTGTGTATGCTGGTTGTTGTAAGAAGTATTTAGCTGGAGAAAAACAATTGTGGGTCATCAGTATTACTGGTCAGTCGATACATGAATTGTACAAACTTGTCTTTTTCTTGTCCACAGGTACAGAATGAACTTGCTGCAGCACTGGCAAGGAAAGCAAGGAAGTCAAGTAAGATGAACGGACATGTAACACTGATTAGTCATCTTTTATAGAGCAGTATGTTTTTAGTTTTTTTTAGCATCTGGTGGCCTGTAATTGTAGCAAAACTCTCCTCTCCAAAACTCTCAAAAATAACTCTCCTTTACCAACCTGAAATGAGAATAAAATTATAAAAAAAAAAATTACAATAAAAAAAAAAATACAACAGATTCATTGATTTCATAATTCATGCATGAAAGTGTTAATAAGAGAGTAACCATGTCCATAGACTCCTGAAAAAAGTTAATTAACATTCAAATTGTGTCAAAACATTCAACACATCACCAATACACCTCTGTGGACAGACAGACAGACAGATCGCTATAAACAGTTACTAAACAAAGCTAAAATTACTCTTCTTAAATGAAATAAAGTTAAAAATGGACATTAAAAATAAAAATTAAATTAACCGCACATTGTCCATAAGTATGTGGCTTGCAGATGGTGGCTACCGCTCTTCCCATCCGTCCTCCATCACCCTGCCTCCACCCCCACCCCCCCTTCGAGTAAGAACTTATAAAGTCTGATGGAATAAGGGAACCAAGACATATTTAGATAGTTATGGTCTCAAAATTGAACCTGAATACTGGTGCATCTCAAAATATTTTAATATCATGAGAAGGTCTATTTGGGTTCTTAAGTTAATTAAAAAAGGTGAGCTTATGTTAATATTGATTAAAGGTAAAGTGACATACAATACCAGTAAAAAAAAAAAATTTATTTTTGTCCTACACTATAAATAAACACTGAAGTCATCCAGACTCTGAGTGAACACATAATGAATCATGTAGTAAACTTAAAAGTGTTAAACAAACCAAAACATGTTTTAGATTTTACTTCAAAGTAGACACACAACTGATGTCTCAAACACATTAATGGGGCAATAAATGCAAGTCATGAACTCTTGACAAGACACAGCTGTTAACTGAAAGCCATTCCAGGTGACTACCTCATAAAGCTGACTGAGAAAATGCCAAGAAAGCTGCATCTAAGCAAGAGGTGCCTACTGTGAAGAATGTCAAATATAAACATATTCTGGTTTGTTTACTTGTTTGTTTACTAAATAATTACAGATGTGTTTATTCATAGTTTAGATGACTTCAGTATTAATCTACAATGTAGAACATTTTTAAATCATGAAAAACACTGAATGTTAAATTGTGAACACAAATGAACTTTTTCATATAGCTCAAATTTTTGGTTTTGTCAAATTCAGATTGCTATACATAGACTGTGTGATGTCAGTATTATTTCTTTTTACTGTAGTACTGACAGCGGTTTGTATAACATGTTGTCCTGACTGATTGCAGTGTCAGAAGAGGAAACTTCAGACTCTGCTGAAAGTTCTCCACAAGAACCACAAAAGCCAGCTGAAGATAAAACCAAGGTACACACACATACACACATGCAAATGTAGGCAGGGGGCGTGGCCAGGGTTACATCATTAAAATGTATTTTGGTTGGAATATATTATAGTTGCTAAGCAAACGTGGACTGCTACTGAAGGATGGTTCAGTCAAACACCTTTTATGAGTAATTTAATTTTATTTTTTGTAACTTTATAATTTAAAAATATGATTGTTATTAATATAGAAAAATAATACCAGTTTCATTTTGCCATTTCAAGCTGCCAGCCCCACAATACTATTTATGTTCAAGTGAATTTGGAATGGATGCTCGAGATGAGCATAGACACCCCTTTTATTGAATGCATTCAACTACTTGTATTAGTGATACAAGTGTGAAAATGCACTGGGATGACAGCAGGTCAGTGAGGGGACAGCAGAGTGGTTTGTTTCCTGTTCTGGGTGATATTTATCTCCTGTTTCCTGAGTTGAAGTGATTTGGAATTAGAGGTAATGACTCAGCATCTTACTGAAGGATAAAGAATAAGTGCGGTCGTGTGCAAAGGCTAACTGTGTTCCTTTTCATGGAGGCACGTTTAAGAATGCGAAACATCTTTTGTTACAGTTATACAGAATTTATTGCTTTTCTTTTTGAGTGTACTGGATCTTGCGATTCGGAAGTTCCTGTTTTCCTCGGCCTGTGCATCTGTGTATTTGCATGATAGGGTTGAAAATGTGGATGCGCCTTTTTGTGTGTGTGTTCATAATATCACGTGGGCGAGAGAGATACAGGAAGAGAGACAAGAGAGAGAGAGGGCAGAAGTAGGCAGGGGCTCTTGGCACATCTTCAAACATGGGAAACCTTTTACTCTATCTCAATAATTCATCAGCCTCAGCACAATTACAGCCATGCACAGGCCCTAGATCAGATACAACAGCACCACACTTGCAAAAATCTGAGGTCAGACAGTTACACACAGGCCTGACTGAGTCGACAGTATTTTCATCCTGATGACAATGGTCTTGACCATTTTATACTTTTTTGTATTGAGATGATAAACTACTTCCAAACAAGAGGGGACCATTAACTGGACTCTATGTGCATCAGAAATATAACACAAGGTGTCTTGTCTTTAATAACTAATATTAATGAAGTTATGGGGATGAAATTTGGATTAAATAAACCTCAGTCTGTGTGAAAAACACTGACATGCACAATTACAGTGCAGGTAGATGAGTGTTAGTTTCTGATTACTAATAGGCGCAGCTGTCGGAGTGGAGACAGTGATATATAATAGTGTTTATTTATGATGTTTATGGACTAATATCTCATATTCTAGTGATTAATAGTGTTTATTGAGGTTGTTTATGGACTAATATCTCCTATTCTAGTGATTAATAGTATTTATTGAGGTTGTTTATGGACTAATATCTCCTATTCTAGTGATTAATAGTGTTTATTTATGATGTTTATGGACTAATATCTCTTATTCTAGTGATTAATAGTGTTTATTGAGGTTGTTTATGGACTAATATCTCCTATTCTAGTGAATAATAGTGTTTATTAAGGCTGTTTATGGACTAATATCTCATATTCTAGTGATTAATAATGTTTATTGAGGCTGTTTATGGACTAATATCTCCTAGTCTAGTGATTAATAGTGTTTCTTGAGGCTGTTTATGGACTAATATCTCATATTCTAGTGATTAATAGTGTTTATTGAGGATGTTTATGGACTAATATCTCATATTCTAGTGATTAATAGTGTTTATTGAGGTTGTTTATGGACTAATATCTCCTATTCTAGTGATTAATAGTGTTTATTGAGGTTGTTTATGGACTAATCTCTCCTATTCTAGTGATTAATAGTGTTAATGGAGGTTGTTTATGGACTAATATCTCCTATTCTAGTGATTAATAGTGTTTATTGAGGTTGTTTGTGGACTAATATCTCCTTTTCTAGTGATTAATAGTGTTTATTGAGGATGTTTGTGGACTAATATCTCCTTTTCTAGTGATTAATAGTGTTTATTTATGATGTTTATGGACTAATATCTCATATTCTAGTGATTAATAATGTTTATTGAGGCTGTTTATGGACTAATATCCCCTATTCTAGTGATTAATAGTGTTTATTGAGGCTGTTTATGGACTAATATCTCCTATTCTAGTGATTAATAGTGTTTATTGAGGTTGTTTGTGGACTAATATCTCCTTTTCTAGTGATTAATAGTGTTTATTGAGGATGTTTGTGGACTAATATCTCCTGTTCTAGTGATTAATAGTGTTTATTGAGGATGTTTATGGACTAATATTTCCTATTCTAGTGATTAATAGTGTTTATTGAGGTTGTTTGTGGACTAATATCTCCTATTCTAGTGATTAATAGTGTTTATTGAGGATGTTTATGGACTAATATTTCCTATTCTAGTGATTAATTGTGTTTATTGAGGTTGTTTATGCACTAATATTTCCTATTCTAGTGATTAAAAGTGTTTATTGATGTTATTTTTGGACTAATATCTCCTATTCTAGTGTATCCATGATATTGCCATCCCACGTGCCTCGTTCTAAACTTCAGGTGGAGAGTAAAGAGCTGTACTAAAGTCTATAAATTCACTGTCAACAACTTGTGGGAGACACTAAAACTGAGCTAAAATGGTGATACTGTACTGCTAGAAGGTTGAGTATCTAGAGCAGCAGCATTTGTGGGTTTTATCACAGGCTCTGAACAGCTAGTAACAAGAACTGTCTTCAAAAAAGAAAGCATGTGTTGCCAAACTTTTAAGTGTCTTACATCAGACAGACTCTGTAGTTACTGTAGAGACCTCAGCACAGCTGGGCTGCTGAGGTTGCTGTATGTCCTCCTCCGTCCACATGCACGTATGGACAGAGCCAAAAGAAAAGCCCAGCTGCTTTGAGGAACTGGCAGGAGAGCGGACTTGAGGCTAATGGATTGGAGTATTTATTCCCATGGTTGTTGTGGTTGTAAAGGGGAGTAACAGGAAGTGCCGGGGGCAGATGACCACTCTGGAGAGTCTAGGGCAGGTCCACCAACAGCGCTTATCAGACATATTTATTTACAGAGGAAACTACTGCAGGACAGTGCTGATGAGTGAGCTTGTGCACTGGTGTGTATGTGTGTATGAGGATCTGGCAGTTATTTATAGTTAATGATACAGATCTCAGGGAAAGAAATACAATTTCTCATTAGAGGTGCTGAGTAATCAAAAACGACGACATAATATCACTGTTCTGGGGTCTAAAAATAACCTTATCTGGAAGACGCTCCCTAAACCTTAATGTTTCTGCAAAATTACGCATTCAGATTTGGCTCAAACAATGGTAGAACCAGTTCTCTTTTGTAAAAGTGAGAGACAACATTCACTAGAGCATCTCCAACAATGAAAATAGTATTGATCATAATTTATATTCAAAAAGTATAAACTGCTAGAAATCAAGAATCTAAATTGTTAGAATATTTCAAGTTTAAGTAAATTACCATTTAAACAGTATCAACATAAAAAAACAATAAAACAAACAAAAAATGCCACAAAAATTTAAAAAGGAAATGTCATTTTACATTAAATAAATATAAAATAAATGAGTTATTTAATTAAATTATGAACAACAATAAAAAATAAAATGACTGCAGTATGTTTTAACCAGCCGTCCCTGTCCATGTGCCTTGTTTGTTTACATTTCCTATGTGCCGTCTTGTCTCCACGCGCTCGTTTTTTTTATGTTTTCCACGCGTCTTTATCATGTCTCCACCCTCAGTTATGTCATGTCATTGCACAGCCCTGCCGTGTCATCATGTGTCTACACAGTAAATCTGCCAGTGTTAAATCAACACTATTAGAGTTAAATTAACACTGAGAGTATTACATTTTGACACTCTCAGTGTTAATTTAACTCTAATAGTGTTGATTTAACACTGGTAGATTTTACTGTGTAATTACGTTGCTATTTAGCTCCCTCATGTGTCACAGTCATTGTTCGTCATTGTTCGTCAATACAGTCAAGTGTAGATGTTAGTCACCAGTGTTATGTCTTTGTAGTAAATGTAGTCAGGTCATATTTTTGCTGTAGTCTTTTATCTTTTATACAGTCAAGTCACGGCCTCAGTTTTTGTATTTTGAGTTCAGCCAATCTGACCAACAGTAAAACAAAAAAGACTTAATATGTCATTTTACATGTAATGCATATAAAATGTGAGTTTTTGAATGAAATGTTCTCATCTTTTTTATGTGGTGCTCTAGCTGCTGTACCAAAAGCCTGAGCTCTGGGTGTGCAAATTCAGATGGAAAATCCTCCGTACAGTGGAGTTTTAAGAATATAATACAGACTTAAGTCCCATTATTTGTGACCCTTGTTGTAAAGTGTGACCTAACAGGCTTTACAGAAATCAGAATCTGAATTGACTATAAAAATCCCCCTAATCGTGTCTTTTATCTCGGCGGTGATGACGTCTGGTTATATTACACACCCTTATGTGTGCGTGTACAGCATAGCAATGCTGTATCTGATTAGAGCTCCTCTGTGGTTCACCCATAGCTTATCACTATGCTTATTACCATCTCCCTGTCTCTCTGCTCTTTACGTAGATGTGGTGAGACTTAGAGACACTGTGTAAATGACCACTGTTTCCCCATAAGCTGCCATTAAAGTAAGCATCAGTGACTCACACCCACTCCTGGCTTCAGGCTGCAGTGGTCTGCTGTTAGCTCGAGCCTCTCACGTTAATATTTCAGTAGCTACACATCCCTCTAATTGGGTTGAAGCTATGCCACCTTTAGCATGGCACATATAGGCTGTAGGAGTAACTTAATGGTGAGTAAATGTGTGGCCTAGACATCGTTCCTGTGGATGTTTTCTGTGTTTTCACAAGCATGTCGGTGTTGTTCTGGCTCACTGGCTGTTGTTTCAGTGGCACCGTGTCACAGGAAGTGCTGTGCTTATGGCCAATCACAACACAGCGCTGAATAAATAAACAAATGGGAGGGGACCTGCTTCTGATGGTATGCTCCTATTGCAGAGATTGCCTGGCACCCTCTCACTGTGCCAGTAACTCAGAACTACTATCATATATGTGTGCTTGGGACAACTTTGTATTTTCCTCACATAGGAATAATGGGACAGACTTGTTAAGTCAGGTTCTTATTGACTGAACACTCAATCACATTAACATGGGCAGCTGTAGGCTTGTAGTTAACCAGCCTTGTGACCTTGTGTTCCTCTGAACATTAGGGCATGACTAAAGTGCCCTTAAACAAGGCACCTAAACCCCAACTGCTCCCCAGGCACCTAACGTTGGTTGGTCAATGTGTCACTTTCATGTTAATATTCGACATAATCAGTTAAAAATGCTGAATACAGTCCTTGTAGAAGCCAAAAATAGACGACTTAATGGGCAGGCATGAGGTCCTGATGTTCTCCAGGTCAGCAGTTGTGAATAGCTACCAAGAATGACCTCCAAATTCACCAGATCTTTGAAGCTAATTCAACTACTTGTACTTTGCTGCTACCTCAACACCTTGTACATGCTTTGGTGGGTTGGAGTTGTTTTGGTGGCACATGTAGGACCAACAGCATTACACATATTGGCAAACTAGTCAGCCCAACCTCAAATTTTAAGGCATCTTACTCCACTTCTTTTTTTTATTTTTATAATTTTATCCCTGATTTTTTGATTGGCAAATTAACCCAGCCCCTTTTATCAACTCTCCCTGTCACGATCACATGCAATGCCCCTGACTTCTTTGGAGGGGGCAGACGACCACAGGCCTCCTCTGATACCAGTGATGCCACGCCCCTTTTTTCCGAACTGCAAACGATACATTGCCGCCGAGCAGCTGGCGCTCCGAGGAAAGCGCAAATCCCCAGTTCAGATGGATCGCCCGGCAGATGCCCGAGTCAGTCGACTTTGTTTATAGTGCTAGGGAGAGTGTACCATCTTGCCCACTCAAAGAGAGAGCACAGCCAGTTCTGCTCTCTCGAGGCCTTCACTGTTGATGGCACTCTAAAAACAGCACGATCGGGAACTCCACTAAACTAAACTAAACTAAACTAAAGATTCACAAACTAGCCAAAAGTATTCCTAACTCAATTAGGTAAATAAAATATACATTTTTTTTTCAAATTCTACACCAGCTAATTCCTTGTCTTGGACTGGAGCGCACAGGCTTTGAATCATAGTGACACTGTGCCACTCATAGGCTAGGTTTTTTTATCCCTTTCACAATGTAGTAGTATTTGGACTCTCCCCATCACTTTGCATGGTCCCTGACTCTAGGAGGGTGAAGACATGCACACACCTCCTCCGCTGCATGTGATGCAGCCACCACCTCTTTTCTAACTACCTCTGATACACCGTCACTGGGGAGCCAACGCGCTCGGAGGAAAGCGCAGGATGCCCAGCTCTGAATGGACCAATCAGTAGACGCCTGAGCCAGCGGACATTGCCATGTGAAAGTGATAGCAAGAGTGAGAGCTCCATCTACCCTCCATCTACCAGGATTCAAACTCGCGATCCTCTGGTCATAGTGTCAGCGTCTTAGCCTGCTGAGCCACTCGGGACCCCAGCCTACATCCTACATACAAGTGTTCATCCCCTGTTCAGTGTGGAGCTACATAATTAAAAAAGATTTAGTGGAACTTTATAACAAGCTAAGAAAATTGTCATGGTAAAGCTCATTGGTGTAAGTGAACACCAACATTTGCTCACACACACATACACACACACACACACAGATGCATGTGGGAGACATAAACATTAGCTCTGTACCCACACGTACCATGAAATATATCTAAATCCATGGCTGCTGAAGCTTTCAGGAAGGCACTACTGTGAAGTTGAAGTTAAGCTGGAGTTAAGTTGCCTTTCCCGCCTTTTTGGGAGGAGTTACACACACACACACTCACAATTACTCACCAGGGAAATGCACGCTGGTTCTCTGGCTCAGACTTTAGACTAGGGCAGGCTGAGAAGGAGCAGGGGATGAGAGAAGGATGAATACACCCTATTATTTCTAACATACAGCACAGACTTCTTTTACCCCTCTGGGATAGAACAACTGAGAGTTTATTCTCTCTCTCTCTCTCTGACTGAGGCTTACCTGACTATCAGTGCATGTTTGTGTGATGGGGAGCATGGCGTGGGACTGTGGGCTGAAATATCTCTTCTCTCTGCCTCCGGCTCTACAGCAGGGAGGTGTGTGTGCACTGAGAGCGCCAGACGAGCTGTCCCGTTTGGAGATGGTCCAGAGGCTGGCCAAGGACGGCTGTCGATTCCTTCAGAACCAGAACTACCGACTACCTGACCGCTCCGCACAGGTCAGAACCTCTGTCACTTCATCCATGCACAAGGACTTTGTCTTGGGGAAACTGGTGCTTCTAGTAGATAATGATAATAAATAATCAGGGAATAGAAACTTTAAGGAGGATGAAACTGAATGTGCTTCACAGAACTGAAAACAAAATTAACAATCAAATGAAAACGACACGTTTAACCTGTTATAAATCTCATTGTTCTGATCCAGTAGAATTAGGGACTAGAATCAAAGCATTTCTCATTTCCTACCACACTGCATGACTGCTTAGAGAAGCATAAACATGTGATGAAAATGATCTGCTGATGCAGCCTCATGTCAATGCACAGAGTCAAAAATGAGAATATTGTCAAAAAGTTTAACTTAAAAGTTTTTAGTTTTGAATTAAATTATTAACAACAGTAAACTTTTTCACAACATTTACATTTTTTGATCTGGTACAGTAATAGGGCTGTTGAAATATCACCAAATTAGTGACCGGAGCATTTGTTTAATAAAGAATTAGCCAAAATCAACGTTTTTAAAGTTTTCACTTTGTTTTATAGTGATATTCTATAAAAACAACTTGTTTATATTTTGTTCTCTGTTAACTGTTTCCAATTCCTGCTAATAATACAAAGTGTATAACAAATATATATTACAGTACAGGATTAAAGGTACAGAGTACAGTTACATTAACAATAGTGTAGATTGTAACAGGCAGGTCTTTATTTGTTCTATGTCTGATTAGTCTGCCAAATGAAACCCAAGCACTGTATCTATACACAGACATCTGTCAATCAGTTTGCATTGTTTTGGTTGCTTCCCAGCCCTGGTCCTGTTACATAAACTATATGTATGTATATGTATATGTGTGTGTGTGTGTATATATATATATATATATATATATATATATATATATATATATA
>BRDA01005211.1:33810-48528 GCA_036984385.1 Crenuchus spilurus
AGTGTAGACTCTTCCCTGAGTGGTGTCATTTGAGTCTGCAATCATTTTTTAAATCAAATTTACCCAATTTTCCCCCCTTACGCCCAAATACACTTGAGCAGCCAAGACATGTTTGGAATGTGGACTTCATGCCTAAACCATCATATGCTTGCCTCAAACTCTGTCAAGCTGTTATTTAATCTCAAATAGACTTGTTTATGGGCTTTCTGACAATGTATTTTTTAAAATGATGAAAATTTGAAATTCAGTGTGTTAGAAGCTACATAAACCAGTCAGCCACAACATTAATACCACTCACAGATGAACAGTGATAATTGTATCAATGGTGAATGGAAAGGTTTCGGATAAAGGCTGCCAATCAGGACTCAAATTTTCCCTGAGTTTCCTGCAAGGGATTAATAAAGTATCTACCTACCTACCTACCTACCTACCTACCTACCTACCAACCAACCAACCAACCAACCAACCAACCATTCTCTTTGACAACAGCCACGTAGTTATGGCCACATGACTGGCCATAGTCAGTTTAGCCTGTGCAGGTCTGACTCTACCAGTAACAAGTGCTATTTTCCCTAATGGTCTCTGCACTGACTTGATTTTTCTTTGAAAACAGATACTTGCCTGACTTTTCGGACTAATATGTATATTGGCCATGAAACGTCTGCCTGTAAACTCCCAGCAGGATCACCAAAGACCACCTCCTTTCTGTTGTACCTTGTAGATGTTGGTGCCTCTTCCACCAGCAAGCTAAAGATCCGCTTGATAGCCTGTTTCCTGAGGGAACCTCCCAACTCTGATTTATATTCTTTAGGGCTATCACATATTTCACAGCCTCAGTGATGCAGTGGGTAGTACATTCCTTCCCCTATAGCACTGGTTTGAGTCCTGATTGGCAGCCTTTAGTAGTTTTTGGGTTTTCCCTCTGGACTTTCCTGCCCCTCTCCCATCTGCATTTGCGCCCAACTTGGTGACTTTGTCCACAATCCAGGAAGAATGTGCCAGCCTTCCTTCCAACTGGACTGCTGGCTGCCTTGTTACAGCTATATTTGGGGAATGGGAAACAAACTACTACTTTGAATTCTTTGCAAGCCTTCACATGCTTTCAGTGTCACATTTCTTTTGTGCAAACAGTACTTTTGTTTTTTTTTAAGGCTTGTGTGCCTAGTTTCACTGATACTTTGTGTGCATCATACCTTTGTTTTGTTTTGAGTCTTGCTCTGGTAAGATTTAGTTAAAGAGTAGTGAATGAAGGAACTAATTATGCATGCATGCTGGAGGCGGCCTCAGATGTTTTATGTATGAGCAGCTAATTAAGGTGTGAGGCAGCACCGTATGTAGTGGTTTAAGGTGGTAGAATACCGGGACCACTGTAATTACTCATTTAACTTTGTATATTGATGCTGTTCAGGGATGCAATTAGGACTGTTATCTGCTACACCAACTCTGCTTTGTTCTCTCCACCTATTTCTCTCTTTTTCTCCATGTTTCTCTCTCTCAGTGATGTGCCGTGTGCATGTGAGTTCAGACTCGTATTTGGGCATCAGAGTGAGGACTACAGTGGTCGCCCAGGAGCTCCTGCATATTGTGGCTCAAAGGATGGAAAAGTGTGAGGAGGACATGGTGATGGTGTCCCAAACCTACAGTGGAGGTGAGCTCTCAGGATGACTACCACAAACACTGCACAGCAAACATTTGTAGACTCTCAGGTTTCAGAAGAGTAACAGCTGGTTACTTTCTACCAGAACTTTAGGACATAGTTTGCACAATGCATCATGGGATGTGTTCATAGTGTGGATTTGTGCTTTGAGCTGGCATTATTGCTGTAGCATTTCAGTAATGTTGAACAAAACCTTTATTTTTGTTTGAAGGTTGTTTATGGACTAATATCTCCTGTTCTAGTGTTTAATAGTGTTTATTGAGGTTGTTTATGGACTAATATCTCCTATTCTAGTGATTAATAGTGTTTATTGATGTTGTTTATGAACTAATATCTCCTATAAATCCTATAATATTCCTACATCCCATCATGCCCAAAATATTTGTTAAACTTCTGGTGGAAAGTTAACACTTGGACTAAAGCCTAAAAGCTCACTGTCAATGCCTTCTCACTTTTTCATATAGAAGACTGAGTATCTGGAGCTGCAGCATTTGTGAATTTTATTCTAGTCTTGAAACAGACAGTAGTGTATATTTAGCCAAAAGCAAAATGTGCCAGTCAAGACAAGTGAAAACAGTGCCAAATCAGTGTTTGAGCAAAATGTGAGATTATTCCAAGACAGACACTTTGATGTACATAAAAATACATACCCAAAGCATATAGCACCACACACACACACACACACACACACACATATATATATATATATATATATAATAACATTTGATGCATAGTTTATCAAAACATATACATACATACACATGTACACTCAAAATGGTTTCCAAATTGTTTAATGTCTCCTTTTTGTTCAGAAAAACGTGTCATTCAGCCCCATGACTGCATCTTCTCAGAATCTTTGACTCTTCCTGGTAGACTCATGGCCTGCTGGAAAGATCTGAATGAGATTCTGGTAGGTTACATATATTCAGATGTGTGTGTTTGTGTTTGTATATATAAGTCTTATAGGCTTGTAAGTAATGGAAAATAATAATTCAGTAAATTACTGTTCAAACTATCGGTATGAAAGCAAAAGTGATTTGAAATTTCAGTTTATCTATAATGAATATATAAAATGTGACAGTTTACATTTTTGAATAAAGTTATGGACACAAAATGTCATTTTTCATTTGAAAAGGATCATTTTCAAGTCTGTGGAGAAACCTGCTTTTAGGCGCCGGACATTTACAGTATATGGTTTGGCCACTTGGGCTAGGTGACTCAACTAGCCAAACTTTGCGCTCATGACCCTAAAACTCGTCTTTCTTTCCTTCTTCTGCAGCCTCCTCTCACAGACTGTCCAGAGCTGGCTCAACGGCCCACTCGGCTACTAGGCATAAACACGTGGGATGTTTCTGTGGCCCTTACCAACCTTGACTGGAGCCTTTTCAACTCTGTACACGAGGTAAAGTCACCTCACGGACAGATCAGGCTGACCTGTTTTTGGTAAACATATAGCCAGTCTCTCATTGAATACTGTAAGGAAAATGAGCAACACTTCAGCTCATGTTTATTGTTTACTTCTGTAGTATCAACCACTACATTAAAACCACTGGCAGGTCAAGTGAATAACACTGATTCTTTTCTTAAAGTGGCACATTTCAAAGGACATATGGGATATATTAGACAGCACTTTAGCAGTCAGTTCTTGATGAAGCAGGAAAAATGGGCAAACATGAGACTTTGACGAGGGTCAAATTGTGATGGCTGGAAGACTGGGTCTCCAAAACCTGGTAAGAAGAGGTTATGGCTATGATAGAAGGTGTCAGAACACACCGCATCACAACTTACTGTGTATGGGACTGTGTAACTGCAGACCAGTCAGAGTTCTCACCACCAAAAAGTGGATACAATGGCTAGTGTTTCCAATATGCTCTGTGGAGCAATGGACCAGGTGGGCTGGTCTGAGGAATCATGTGTTCTTTTATGTCATGTGGACAGCCAGGTATGCATGCATCACTTACTTGAGACAAAGACAAGTCTGCAGAGGCAGTGAGATGCTCTGGTCAATGTTCTGCTGGATCCTGGATGTTACTTTGACATGTAAACAGTGTTGTGGACAATATTACATGGAAACAGTATTCCCTAAGATGTGACTTCTTTCAGTAGGAAACTCTTGTAGTGACTTAAAGGATCCACTTCTAACATCTTAGTTAGATTTTGTTTGAGTTCTTGTTTGAACCGTAGGGTCTGGCAGTGTGCTTGGTTTTAATGTTAGGGCTGGTATAAGTAAATAATACAAGCTTATACAATGACAATTTGTACAAGTACAAGTAGACTCCTTTATATGCCGCAAGTCTGTTAAGAGAGAATTATGACAACGTTGCTCTCATCTCTCTTCACAGCAAGAGCTCATCTACTACACATTCAGCCGCCAGGCAAGCAGTGGCCACACGGTGGCACTGGAACAGCTCCTGCAGCGCTGTAATGAAGTCCAACAGTGGGTGATGTCAGAGGTCCTGCTCTGTCCCTCGCTTGGAAAGCGTGTCCAGCTGCTCAAGAAATTCATCAAGATTGCTGCACAGTAAGTGCCTCAATCTCTGCCATTAATCATAGTGCAAGTACATCTAGTCATCTCTTAAAGACATGTCACTATATATAGTGTTTGTGAACCCTTCAGAATTTTCTATATCCTTCCATCCATCCATTGTCTTCTGCTTATCCTTATCTGGGTTGTGGAGATACATGGCCAAATTGGACACACCTTTGGGCTCACTCAAGTGGTGCCTGTGGAAGAAGAACAGCATCTTTTGGATGCTGGTACTGCCAATTCTCCTCTATGGATCTGAAACCTAAACCCTTCTCAAATCTGATCAAAACAAACCTGAGGTGCTTCACATGCACTTTCTGCAGCAGATTCTACAGATCTTGCTTCATGAACTGATCACCGGCAAAACCATCCAGGCGAGATGTCAACACCAACCAGCGATTGATGAACAAATCTAACAGAAACAGCTGTGGTGGTCTGGCCATGTGAGTACAATGGGTGCAAACCAACTACTACAAAGACTCCACTGGCAGCACAGACCCACACATTGGAGGATACAATGAAAAGCACTCAAGAAACTGTCGACCAAGCAAGTGGAAGAAGATCTGCTGAACCAACGGCTCAACCTCACCCGGGCCAGGACCCTCGCCAGGGACAGACAGCATGTAAAATTGTCACAAATCAAGTTCAAAATCCTGCGGCACCCACAGCAGGCTACTGGTTGTGTGGCTAACCTCCACCAGGCACCAACTAGGGACTAAGAAGAAGACAACATATAACATACATATAGTATATACACATTGATACATGGTTACTAATAATTCTGTTATAATTGAAAGCTTTATATTCTTTGACCACAAAGATGATAGTTATTAAAAAGCTGGTAAAGGAATCTAGAAATGCTAGTGGTGTAGCAGTTTCTTTTTAGCTGCAAGGGCTAAAAGTTTCTTGATTAGGTGTTCTTTGTATGTTCTGCTGGATAAATGCCGAGAGTTTAAAATGTGTGTGTTTGTGTGTCTTCTCTCCTTAGCTGTAAAGCACAGAGGAACCTCAACTCCTCCTTTGCCATCATAATGGGCCTGAACACAGCAGCAGTGAGCCGGCTAAATCAGACTTGGGAGGTAAGAGAGTGAGCGTACTCAGTGACTTCAGTTTATGTGTGCTCTACTGTTGGGGACGTCTCAGTCTGATCTGAAGCAGTCAACACAGTCATATTTTAATAGACTGGTGGCAGCTTATTAACCCATAACCCATGGTGATGAGTGTCGCAAATCTGTACATCTGTCTTAAATGTTCACATCAGTGATCTGGGAGTGTCATTTCCTGATCAAGTCACATGGCTGGAACCTGATCAGTATGTATATGTGTACAATATGTGTAGTACATGTCACTGTGGGATGTATATTATGTATAATGCTTATATAAGCAGGATGCATGGACATTTAACCCTCTGGAGTCGGCAGCGGGACAAAACCGAAATTCCGCAACAACTCCTATATAAACTCGAGGTTTAACCTAGAAACAAAACTAAGCATACTCCCAAAACCTTAACACTGCATTTCCCTGGTTTGCAGAAAACCCTCCCTTTCTTGTGAGCCAATCGAGAGGTAATATAATGTGATGTAAATGAGAGTCTGGAGGGCTAGTGTGTAGGGTCTAGGGAGGATGTCGTAGGGAGAGTTTTGTTTTGGTATTCGGCCTCTGCCGCACGGCTCGATTCGGCCTCGGCTGCTCGCTTGGCTCAGCTCGCGTGTGTGTGTTTGTGTGAATACGCACATGCAAACCTGTAGCATGTTTCCTGCTCTATTAAGTTATATTTAAAAAAATTCCTTTGTGGAAAAAGGACTTAAAACTGAGGGACAGTCTCTGTGACACTGAATGTGTGACGACGCGCTGATTTGTATGACAAGCGCAGCAGAGCAGCAGACAAAGGCTGTTAATGGCTCCAGCATTCCAGCGATGAACATTTTGGGAATTCTAGTGTCAGGTTGGGAATTCTAGTGTTTAAAGGGCTTCCTTTTCAAATATATGTTGGTTGGATCAAAATATATTTTTAAATATGTGTGAGAGGAGTATAAATAAGTAGACACACATTTTTCACCATGAGTCAGAGTGCAAGTCTTTTTTTTCCTGCCATTGACACGATGTGCCATTCATATGATAACAACATGGTAAATCCAGGCATGCCAGTGGAGGATTAGTGGCCAAGGAATGTGTGAAAATTCCTATTTGGTCTCTATAAACAAAGAGCACTCACATGAACCAAGACCTCTCACCTATCTCATGAATATTCAATCAGGGAACCACTGAATGAGTAAAACAGAGTGTCACCTCACATTAGTTAAGCTTTAAAATAAAACCACATACAATATCTAAAAACTGTAATGAGCAGTGTGTAGCCAACACCTCTGTTTATTCAGTTCTGACCTCAAAAGTCTTGTCTAGAAATGTTGAGTGTTTAACCATAGTTTAAAAAAAAGGTTAGAGCAGACTTAATTTAGATTCACTCAGAAGACATATTTCCATGTTTTCATACATATCTCAGATGATGATATGTAAAGACAAAAGTTTAAACCATGTTTCTGTTGCTAGCAAACCCTATAAATCAATAGTCACCTAAATAGTTTTTTTTTCCGTCAAGTACAAATATCAGATCAGACTTGCTATTGATAGACACATTCATTGAACTGCATTGATAGCAAAAGAAAGCCAGACTGGGACTTCTACAGTTTAAACATGGATTGTTATATTACATCTTGCTTAAATGATTGTGTTTTTCCAGAAAGTTCCTGGGAAGTTCAAGAAGCTATTCTCCGAATTGGAGTTATTAACTGTAAGTCAAACCTCAGGCACTGCACATGAACTTGGGTTATATTATGTCAGGTGGAGCTTCTGTTTTTCCTGCTCTGTTGAAGTGGACATGTTGACTTGATTCTTCTGCTCTGCTGCAGGACCCCTCCATGAACCATAAGGCCTACAGAGATGCCTTCAGGAAGATGAAACCACCCAAAATTCCATTCATGCCTCTTCTGCTCAAAGGTAAGCCTGGTGCCTGCTGTCAGTGTATTTAATTACAGTATATTAGCAAGATGCTTATAAATGTATGCAACCATCAAAGTAAATTATTACATATAAATGATCTTTTTTTGCAGACATAACTTTCATTCATGAGGGAAACAAAACATTTCATGATAATCTTGTCAACTTTGAGAAGCTGGTGAGTAGTGACTGTGTTGGCAGAGAACTGAAGCTTTATTACAGCTTTATAACAATAAAAGAAATGAAGTTCTACACTTGATTGAAGTCCCAGATGAAGTCGTTCACTGCTCAAATGTTGCTCTTTGATTATTCCCGAGATTTTCTTGAGATACACCGTCCGACATTGTAAATTAATATTGAAGTCAGCCAGAGTAGCTTTCAGTTAACAGCTGTGTCTTGTCAAGAGTTCATGACTTGCATTTCTTGCCTCTTAATGTGTTTGAGACATCAGTTGTGTGTCTACTTTGAAGTAAAATCTAAAACATGTTTTGGTTTGTTTAACACTTTTAAGCTTACTACATGATTCCTTATGTGTTCCTTCATAGTCTGGATGACTTCAGTGTTCATTTACAATGTAGGAACAAACCTAAACAATAAAAACATTGAATGAGAAGGTTTACTAGTGCTGAGTTTCTCATTTTCTGTCTTTTCTCTCTCAGCATATGATTGCCGACACTGTACGTCTCATACGCCACTGTCAGACAGACCAAACAGGTATATTAATCTCCTTTTTATTCTCTAATACAGTTGTAACCCTACTTACGAGTTTAATCCGTGCAGGAGCCGAGCTCGTTTGCTCGTTAGCTCGTTAGCTGGATGCATTTTCCCCATAAGAATACATGTAAAACTGATTAATCCGTGTCACCCGGCCAATATACAGTATACTTTAATATGCTAAATAATGTGTTTATATGGGTTTTTAAAACATAAACGAGATGACGACGGTGCTCGTGTAGGCTGGCGGCTAAGGAGGACAGGAGGACGGGTGTACGTGTATGGCATGGTTACCCATTATCATATGAAAAGTAAAAGTAAAATGTATCTAACTTTCTTGTTCACTACCTTTTGCTGTCTTTGTGTCACTTTCACTAGCACTTTCACTTTCACTGGACAGCGGTCAAAGGTAATGACTGACCTCTTCTTCTACGCTAGCATCTAGGGGATGCTACGACCGCCGCGCCCCTAGCGGTTGGCATAGTTGAACAAATTTACGCTACTCGTTACTTGGAATTTTACTCGTTACCGGGAACAAAAATATTACGAGATCTCGACTTGTTACCTGGAATACTCGTTAGTAGGGATGCTCGTAAGTAGGGTTACCACTGTATGACTCACAGGACCACTGTTCCTTGATTCTATTTTCTTTAATAAATTATTTGTATATTTCAAGCTCAAACTGACCACTGGTGGAAAAGTGTTCATGTGCTGTGGCAGAATTTATCAGCCACATTGTGACCCCAACACCTCTGTATCATTTTTACACATCTGCTAGGTTCATATTGGTCCACCACATCTGCAACGAATCACTGCACTCCGCTCTTCTTTTGTGCAAATAAGTGGGCCGGCCATTTTTTGTTGTGCTGCAGTCATAAATGAACTGATGTAACACTTTCACATGTGCACAGCAGTTACTGCACAGTGACCAAGTACAGAAAGTGTTGATAAGACATTGCAGCCAACAGAAGCTTAAATGTAACTAAAGTATGTCTAATTTTCGGCTCACCCTCGTATATCCAGTCAAGGGACTAGAAACGGGCTAATGCTACAATAATGACCACAAAGTGCACAATTATTGGTGAAGCTATATATAATAACTAATACACACAGTCTCAAAAACATACATATATCAGAATATTATCTAAAAGATATCACGTATCTAAAAGTGGCTCAGAGTGTTCACTCAGAGGTGATCCCCAACACTTTCCTCATTGCTCCTGTGTTCATTACAGAGTTTAACTGGTCCACTGTGGTGTGTTGATTGCTTTGTACCACTTGCTGGAGTCGTTGTTCCCTTCTGGCATAAACAGTGGGGCACCACTGTTATGCTGTTGGGAGGGTCAATGTAAGAGAAGCCCATTCTCAGTACCTTCACTACAGCAGCTCTAGAACATCCCACAAAGTTAGTGGTTTCTGAGATGCTACCACCCTTCACTTGGTACCGTATTATCATGTTCTTTTGGCCATCAGTCAGATCACATCCTTTGCCCGTGATGATGGTTTGAAACTCTGCTACAACTGACTAGTGTGCTTGTTTATTTATACATGCAGCCAACACCGTCATGTGGCATCCGTGCCATCCCAGGTCAAAGCAGGGGTTGTCATAATATTCTGATATGCCATCAATGGTCAGCATCTGCCTGGATGATGCAATGGCAGCCAGTTTGTGCCAGACAAAGAGGTGAGGAGAGACTCCCACCAGGATGTCAGGGTAACAGCCCTACTCTACCCTACACATCCAAAAGACAGCACCTTTTATACAGTACAGGGCTGCCTGGTGGTTTGGGATCTGGTCTTGTGACCAGAAGGTTGCCGGTTTGATCCTCGGACACGTCATGACTGAAGTGCAAGGCACCTAACTCCAACTGCTCCTCGGGCGCCATGGATAGGGCTGCCCACCGCTTCAGGCACTTATTCTCACAGTTTAGTGTGTGTGTTTCACTGCACCGATGGGTTACATGTGGAGGTCATATTATATTGTGTGTAATCACACTGGCAAATCTAAACATATCCTCATTTCATTTCCACAGGGAACGAGGCAACCCAGAGCGACGGTCCAGATGTGAGAGCCAGCGTGCACTACCTTCACATTATTGACAATCAGCAGACTCTGTTCGAGCTGTCCCACAGACTAGAGCCCAGAGCATAACAGCCCCACCTACTGGCCCATTCGCTGGAACCGCAGCAACATCACTACCGAAACAGCTCACAAGCTGGACCATCGTCTCGTGCCATATCTTTCTTCGTAGTTACAGAACAAACAGCCAAATGTCTTTGTGAAGGATCCAGCGCTTGACTGAACAAACTTTCTTCAGGTCTGATTTTAGTTTGAGGCACTTATTCTACCACCAGGGGGACGGGTAGAGCCTCCTCCTCAGCCAAACTGAGTTGACCTCAGCCTGAATACCAGTCTGCATTCCCGGTTGTGTACCTCTGGCGTTTGTAATGCTTTTATTACCTGCAGTCTACAGCTAGTTAACATTTTGTCGCTATCTTAAAAAACGAAATCTCGTATCTCTGAAATAATGCAGAAGGGAAAAAATATACGTTTTTATTCCAAAACAGTTTTGGAAAGTTTTTATTAGTGCATTTGTTATAATGTAGGCAGCTGGCATTTTCAAACAGGGAGTTACGAGGTTTTGATATGACAGTGATGATTTACTTGTACGTAGTTCGTAGGCGGTTGCGTCTCTCCGCCTTTACGCCAAACACCGTTTTTCAATATCGTTTGTTTGAAATGCTGTTTTGCAGCATTCCTTACCACTAATTTAATCCTGTGGCTTTTGCTACAGAGCACAATATGCTTTCATTGATGTATGTGTTGAGTATATAGCAGTTCAACAGTGGTGATATTGGAACACAGCCGAGGGCGTCTTCACAGGAGCTTTTCAGGGATATGTCCGTCTTTAGGGTGGCACATTGGGACCAGGCCATAATAGTGCTGGCTGAACGTGGAACAACGTAGTGATGTCACAACGACACATGCTTCACAAAGACTTCTGTAATTACAACAAGTTTGTTGACTATTGTGAATTTTGTTGAGCTGTTATTAATATAAAGCCGTAAAAAATGGACTTTCCCGTGCTTGGAGGCGGAGCTTTGTCGACTGCTTCCATAATATAGCAGTATTATTTCATCACGCTTCAGTTTTGTTTTGGTTTCTGTGTTATTTTTTGTGCAATGCTTCAGACTTATACAGTCGTGTAGTGTTTATTTTATTTAATTTGATCAGATTTTTTTCTCCGGTGCCACAGAAAGGTGCCATTGGACCTCATCTGCTTGGGGGAAGTTTATGTAAAAGTTGCATGCACGCACATAGTATTTGCACTTATCATCTCTGTTTATAGGATAAGGTGTAAGAATGTACATAGGTTTATATATGTAAGTTTATCGTGAGTCATCCAGCATATGTATGTTTTCGTGCCAAACACTATTATTATGGGAGAGTGATGCAATATTGTAGTAACAGTATGTGAAAAAATTTAGTTTTTAGCCTTACCTGCAGCTTTCAGAGACCCATTTTGTGAAGAAATGGTTTGCTCTCATGCACAAATGTTCATCTAATCCCGAAAAATTTTCAGTTCTGTTTATTTTTTGTCCTGTGGGCAGGTTTTTATCCACAGCACTTCTCTTTATTCACATTTGAATGCTCTCTGAAAGGAAATGCTTAGAACTCCGGCAAAGTAGAATCTCTGACGATGAAAAACCAAATGTCAGCAAAATAAATCTCTCAGAATCTGCAGTTAAACATTGGATATGACCTTTTTGTGGCAAATGAGGACTGATGACTTTCCTTATTATTTATTAAGTCTTTAGGTTTGAATTTACAAGGATCAGCCATAACATTAAAACCACTTCCTTGTATTACTAATTGTTGGCCCCACTGACTGTAGAGGTGCACTATGTAGTCTGTTTCACTCCATTCTTCAAATGTCAGGATCACCATAGAGAAGGTATTATTTGGGTAGTGGATCGTTTTCAGTACCGCAATGACACTGATGTGGCGGTGGGGTGCTAATGATGCCCAGCGAAGACTTCAGTGGTGCCCCCATTGATGTTTGGGGCCCCACACGCAGTGCGAGAATGCACAAGTGGGGGTCCAGACCATTGTAGAACAGGGTTAATAAAGTATACAGAGAAGCAGAAGAACTACAGTCTGTAATTGTAAACTACAAAGTGCACCTGTCTGCTCAGTGGAGCTGATAAAATGAGTAAAGAGAACTTGTGTTGGCTGATCAGTGTAGAAGTCACAGATGTCTATTATAATCTGTAATGGTTTGCTGAAGCCTAATCAAACAGAGCTCCTGACATTGTGGAGTTATGACAGGAGTAAAAATAAGGCATTTCCTTTAGAAAGACGAGGAGGGGGGGTTATGTTTATTTATCTTTTGTTGCTGTTCAGTTCTGATCTTCTTCACACCATGTTCAGCTGGTTTGCATGTGGTAACCCACCAATGAGAATGAACACGTTCTACGTTGTATTCTGCAACTGTAAATATGAATAGATATGCTCTCTATTATTTATGTTTCAAAAACAAGAAATGCAAAGCAATATGTTTACCTTCCGTGCAGTTTCCCCTCCCTCCTCCTTTGTTGCTCTATAGAAACCACACACAACTTT
This sequence comes from Crenuchus spilurus, assembly GCA_036984385.1. Taxonomy (NCBI): domain Eukaryota; kingdom Metazoa; phylum Chordata; class Actinopteri; order Characiformes; family Crenuchidae; genus Crenuchus; species Crenuchus spilurus. Next base: position 46,330 of record BRDA01005211.1, read on the forward strand.
TCTATAATAAGCATTTTTACAGCAAACGAGTGAATAAAACATTTATGTAATATTACACACTGGCTGCTGTTTTATGTTGTGTTTTTGTGAACTTCTACTTTTTTGTCGTGCTTGAAAGTGACCTACCTGCACAGTGGTCTGCATTTGGCTCACTATGTGATACTGTGTATATATCAGTGGAGTCACACTGACCCCCGGTGGCCATGTGTGGTTTACTGAAGTATGTCTACAAACAGGCCTTTGGATTTCCACGACTTTCATTTTTTGTTTATTTCATAATGGAAAATGTCTGTGATAGCTTAAAGTCAACTAAACTGAAAGGGAACTTTGGCTAATGTTAATTAAAGGTTCTCTAAATGTTAGGAGTAAACTCAAAAAACTACTTGAATAGTATGTTCATGTTGAAAATGTATGTTCAAGGCCTAGCATCACATGACCTTGATTGATGTTCATTGGGTGATGTTATTTGAACACTGAGTGATTGGTTGGTTGGTTGATTTTTTTTGTTTGTTTGTTTTTTGAGGTGTGTGTCTGTGGGGGGGTCTTACAACATAAGAAAAATGTTCCTGGGAAAGACTGGAAATTTTGAAAAGTCAAAATTCAAGCAAAGACATTTTTATAACCAAAATGTTATGTACAGGTTATGTGCATGTTATGAGTAAACATTCTCAAGTAATAAGAATGGAATGGTGTAATAACTTTACATGGCCTTGATTGAAGGTCATTAGGTGGGGTTATTTAAATGTTTATTGATTGACTGACTGATTGATTTATTGGTTACTTGATTGGTTTGTTGGTTAGTTGGTTGATTGGTTGGTTGGTTGGTTGATTGATTGGATGATTGGTTGGCTGGTTGGTTTGTTGTTTGATTGGTTGGTTGGTTAATTGATTAGTTGGTTGGCTGGTTGGTTTGTTGGTTGATTGGTTGGTTGATTGCTTGATTGTTTGGTTAGTTGGTTGGCTGAATGGTTGGTTTTTATTTATTGATTGATTTATTGATTGGATCGTTGGTTGGTTGGTTGGTTAGTTGGCTTGTTGCTTGATTGGTTGGTTGGTTGATTGGTTGGTTGGTTGATTGATTGTTGGTTGGCTGGTTGGTTGATTGCTTGATTGATTGTTTGGTTAGTATGTTTGTTGACTGGTTGGTTGACTGGATTATTTGTTGGCTGGTTGGTTACTTGGTTGATTTACGTCTTAGTTGGGCTTCTTCCAACTGAAGAAAAAACATTCCTGGGACCTTTAAGAAAACTGAACATTTTCAACATTCAGTCTTTAGGGAATAACAATCTTTTAACCAAAATTGAACATTTTTAGAATAAAAATTTGTCTGCTAGGCTGGGAAAACAACTCCCTTTCGACATATTATTTCTTGTTGCTGCAGTGTTATGAGCTTTAATAGTGTGTCATTTGAAAGGAATTTACACAGATTTTAATGTAAATTTACTCATATGTTTAAATGATACAGAATATCATCCATCATCAGTACTTGACCTCATTAATGCTGTTGTGGCGGAATACGATCAAATTCTCACAGCATCATCAAGTGTGAAGTCTTCTAAGAAAAGCACTTGCAGATTTAATTTCAGAAGAAACGCTGGATGAGCAGATGTCTAAAAAGATTTGGAGAACACAATGACAAGCATGTGTGGAAAAAATCCTTCAATACCGGACAGGACACATTGGAAGCTCTTGAGAGAAGACAACTCTGATGCCTCCAGGCTTGGCAGCCTTATACGTGACTCAGCTTGTGCAATGATGAATCCACAGACTTGGCCTTGTTAGACTAAATACAGTGCCCTCCATAATTATTGGCACCCCTGGTTAAGAATTGTTCTTCGGCTTCTAATAAATTCTTTTATATATATATACAAACCGGATTCCAAAAAAGTTGGGACACTAAACAAATTGTGAATAAAAACTGAATGTAATGATGTGGAGATGGCAAATGTCAATATTGTTTTTGTAATAGAACATAGATGACAGATCAAAAATTTAATCTGAGTAAATGTAACATTTTAAAGGAGAAATATGTTGATTCAAAATTTCACAGTGTCAACAAATCCCAAAAAAATTGGGACAAGTAGCAATAAGTGACTGGAAAAATGGAAATTGAGCATATAACAAACAGATGGAAGACCAATTAACACTAATTAGGTCAATTGACAACATGATTGGGTATAAAAAGAGCTTCTCAGAGTG